>KK351066.1:660138-690755 GCA_000671755.1 Glossina brevipalpis | reverse complement strand
CAATTTCTATATACAATTGCTCTTTTCTTAAAGTTGAAAAAATATGTTCCCTTAGATTTTCGATGACAAAAGCATTTATAATAATATTTATTTAAAACCTTAACGATAGTATTAAATGTCGCAAAAAAAAAAAAAAAAAAAAAAATAAACATTTGTGTTTACTTTAATGCGTAAGTAAAAAATTTGTGTACTCTCTTTAGCAACAAGTAGGTTTTTTTTTTTTTTTTTCGAAAAAGAAAACAGTGAGAGAAAAAACAATTTTCTTTGTCTTTACGATTTTGTTACTGTGAATGGTATGAATTTCATATCCTTTAATCATCAGTCAGTTATATATGTTTTTTTTTTATACATGCAATGCCCTCTTTCATATAAAAGGAATTTAATCCACTTTGTGTTCATTCAATAAACCGCACCTTATAATTATTTTTATTTACATAAAAATATTTTATTAAAGAGTTTTTTTTTTTTTTTCACTTATTTTATACTTTAAGAAAAGTTCTCTCTCCTATAAAGTAGAGATGAACGTATATGTGCATACGTACATTGGCACACATATTAAAGCGACTTCATAGACACTCTTTTGAGTTCATTATGTATGTATGTTAAGCATTTTTTTTTTTTTTGTCTTTGACTATCCTACGGCTTGAATTTTAATTAACTTTCAACATGCTTGCTTATAATTATAGTTATTTTGTTAATACAACAAAAAAAATGAAGGGTTTTTATATAAGCAAATTAAGTCTTGATTTCCTTTCCTTTTCTTCCCTTTCCTTTCCTTTCCTTTCCTTTCCTTTTGCGCCCTTGATAAATTTTTATAATCTTCAAGAAAACACAGTCTAAAACCTCAGGAATGACTAAACTAAACATATGTTGCAGTATATTTTAGCTAACTCTTATCCACAAAAAAAAAAGGTCATGATATCAATTTGTATTCGGACTTAAAAAGCAGCAGATTACACTTCTTCATGACTGTGTTGCAGGATTTAATTATCATTAATCAGTCTTTGAAGCTGTTCTTTCGGTTTTACCTCTTTCTGAAATAAGATAATGAAATCTTAAAATCTAAGAACTAGCGAATGCATGACACATCAATGAATAAAGATGTCCTTAAAAAAAGATGTCCTTAAAAAAAAGTTTATATTGCTTTTAGAGAAAATGCCAATCGTCAAACGATGCTTACCTACATTTCATGTCATTTCCGCCATTTACTCGTGAGTTACACTGCTTATAGGAACACTCGTCTTGTTATTTTCAAGACAAAGATCGTTGCTTGATGCCCGAAAATTCCATTCAAACTACTTAGCATTGATTTAAAAAGTCTTATACCGAGTTTCTTATCTTTCTAAAGAAATATTTTGTCGGTGGTTTGCTGACTTTCAATCGAGGTCGTACTTCGGACTTCAATGACGTAAATGCCGTGACTGTCAGAAAATGTCAAAATGCTAAAATACTCAAAATTAATATCGATAATCAAAAAATGAAGTTGGAAGATTTAGACGATTTTCTTGAAATATCAAAACGCAGTGCATTTACTTACTAGTTTGCTTGAAACTTTGGGCATCAAAATACAATTTGTCAAATGGGTTTTCTGCTTCTTCTTAAAAGCGGAATTGAAATACTGCCAGACAATATTCTCGGGCTATATTAACTATTTCCAAATTTCAAGAGTAGTAGCTTTAGGAAAAAAAAGGTTTGGATAAAATGATGAGATTATTCCGGAAACTGAGGCGTGTTTTGAAGAGTTTTGACATATCATTCATTCATGGAAAAACAGCAAAGGAATGTATGACGGATAGAAAAAAATTGTGTTGCCGAATAAGGCAACGAAAAAAGTCTTTTTTTTTTTCTACTTAATCCTATCGAGAGATTATAGGTTAATTAGTTATTAATCATATTTATCCGCTCGTTTATTGCGTTGGTTCGTTAAAGTCATAAATTTGAAATTTGATTTGGGTTTATTTGGCTTTAGCTGAACGAAAGCTTTTCATGTTGCGTTGTCCAATTGACTCAGTTGTTTTTAGATTTTACTGTCAAAAGTAATAATATTTGAGATTGTAAGCGTTATCCTTCATAGTTTACGCTGAAGACGACTTGATTAGAGACATGAAGTGATATTAGGTAACCTTTGGCAATAAATCTTCCAATTGAAACCCCATTTTATCTTTATTTGGATAAAGTAACATCATATGCAATATTAGTTTTAGAGCAAATTTTGGCTATTCGTTATTTCAAAGGATATATAAGAAATTGAAAAATATTTATATCAAAAAAAAATTTCGTATTTAGGAATATTTTCATGTTTTGATAATTGTAGAATCATGGTGATTTTCACACCTAGCGTGTGTCAATCAATTTAATTACGAATATATGAGCTAAATATGTCAATTTTGTGGCCAGAGATTTCCCGTAACAAATAACATAAGGATGGGTGAACAAAAAATGTTAAATCGACTCAAAATCTCGCTTCATTCAAGAAGAACATATTTGCTTAAGAAACTTATGTAGATCAAGAATATATAAATTTATGAGTCTTTAATAATTATTAAAATGGAATATTAAATAATGCTTCGATGGTGAGAATTTTATTATAAAAGCTTAAACTTTACGTTGCTAATAATTTTTTTATGCACATGTATTTATGTGTTGAAATTATTCCTTCATAATATAAAAGCGCTCTTATACTGTTATTACATTCTTCATATTTCTTTCTCTTGAAAAGGGTCCACACAATAACTTTAAGTGCTTTCTTGCATAATTCTAAATATAATATAACCATTGAATCTTTTTTCTAAACAGAAATAAGCAAGAAATAAACTGTTTTTTAATTGTAATTCTTTTTTAAAGTAAAGTAAGCGCAAAAAAAATTCATTATCATATAATTACAAATTTTCTAAATATCATTTAATTCATTGCATGCCATTTCACATACATATATATATATATATATATATTGCACACTCATTGCATAAATGTACATACAAGACTACAAAATGATCACTTACACTAAGTTGCAGCACGTCATAACGACTGCGTGCCAACATATATCGAAGCATCTCAGCAGCAACACAAGTAACATAAGCTTTACAGTATTTAAATATCCAGTGAAGCAGTTAAGTTATGGAAAAAACATTTCGAGATGAAGAAGAGAAAAACAACAACACTATTGGCAAAAAAAAAAAAAAAGCAAAACAAAACTTCTTAACATTGCTCAAGTGGAAAGGCGTTAATATGTTTTCATATTTTTTCAACAACAACGTTTTTTTTCCCCTTGCAACACTTATTTTCTACAATACACTTCACTACTACGAAAGAACCTGCATACAATTATATATATATATACCTGTTGTAAACATACAAGAAAGTGATTGTGCTCAGTGTATTCTCATATAAAGGCAAGAACAATGAATAATAACACACATAGTAAGAGAAAGAGTAAAAAACTTGTTTAGAGAAGAGAGAGGTTTTAAAGCAAAGAAAAAAAAAAAAAGAAAAATTTTCATAACAGAAATTATATCAATTATTTAAAAGCTTTAAGAAAGAGTAAACAGAAGTGAAAAAATATTAAAGCATACATTTGGGCGAGAAAAAATTTTAATATATACCAGCATTATATATATTTAATATATACCAGCATTTTAAGTTATTTAGTCCGTTAGTACCGTTTTCTTGTGATAGACACTGCAGCAATAAGTTGTTAAAAATTAAATTTTATCAGGGTCGGCAGCTGTTTAGAACAATTTTTGAAGATATCATGTAAGCTAAATTAACAAATGAACCTGTCTTAGATTAAAAATTGAAAATCATGAATGAAAATGTTATTAAATTGAAAAAGCAATTATAGACAATTATTTATTGTTTTTTTTTTTTTTTGTATATATATATTAAGAATAAAATACATGTTTAAAAATTTTATATTTATTAAATTTCATTATTTTAATCTAACACAGGTTCATTTGTTAATGTGTAGCCTAATGAAATTTAATAAATATAATTTTTAAATAAGGCTATTTGGAAATTTGGATAAGTATACTTACTTTCATACTTAATTACATTGAAAATCATATGAAAAGCATGTTTCTGGTATACAAAAATAAATATAAAATGATTTCAAGTGTATAGATTTTTAAAATAAGTCGCTTTTATAAAGCGAAATTAAAAATTTATTTTTGAAAATTTAAAACTAAATCAAATGACCAACTTTCTGTCCTGTTAATATTAATGCTCATTGTTTCCAATTAATTAAGAAAAGTTATTCTTGAAAAGAGAAATTGGAACATTGGCCGTTTTTCGATCTTCAATTTATTAATTCTCATCATACAGTTAGCTTTCATAGAAAGGAAATGACTTAGTATGCCCTCTGTTTGTACTAATCAACGCTAAATCTTTACTATACAGTAATACCGTATAAGTAGTTCTTCTAATTTCGAATGGATCATATTGTCTAGCTTTGCCAACAAACTAAGCCACACAAATTTCACTTGAATTCTTGATTACAATCGATCCATGGAGGATCAAATGATATGTAGTTTTCATTGAGCCCCTTTGAAACTAATTTAGTTCGCTCTCCGTAGAGAACTCTATAGAAATAGCTGTCAAATTTAAACTTCAAAACCACGCCTTCATTATTTCAGACAGATCTGGCATTGTCAGCTTGGGATGCCATTGTCTTTTTAATTTTCTAAGCGCAAAAACTTGCATTTGATTGCGTAACATCTAAATAACAAATATTTTCTTCCAGTCAGTGAAATATTCCCGGTCTCAACCATAATTTTCATTTTGATTGCACGTTTAGAATATTGAGGTCCTCTTGCTGGTACCATAATGACTATCTTTTTCTTTTTGTCTTATTCATGTAAAAACACAGGAAAAACACAAGGAACTTGAAGATGTACGGCAACATGTATGAACGATCAGTTAAACCTTTACCGATCGATCATTTACGGCGACAAGGCGATCATAATCAAGGTATGATCTTTCGTATTGAGGATTGAATCGGGAGTCGTGCTTCTTATTCGCTAAGCTAAGCAGTCTTATGCGGCGCGTCTGTCAGTGTATCCCTCAATTTTTTTAATGATTAATCAGTCAGTAGTAGCTCCATGCTGATGAGGACACATTGGAAATCTAACATTTTTAGAAAGAAATGGATTCTCTTAGCTCTTAACTTTGTAAATTGCAGACTATATGTGTTTTAAAGCAAAAGAAATCCAAGCATTTTTGAACATTTACTAATTTTGAATGATGTCTGTCCTAATTTTCTTGCGACCCTTAAAGCTAGGCGCTCGATTAGCAAATCCAACTTTCTTTTCTGTTTACCAAACTATCGAGGCATTAGGTGTAGATAGTAGTGATCGTCAAAGTTTCGTTGCAAGCTAAACGTTGTCTTTGATTTTCTCTTTTGTTTTTTGCTTTAGCGCTTATTATTATTATTATTATCTACTACTTTATATGCTTATCTTTATTTTTGTTTTTATTTTTTATTTTTTATGTTGTGTTATGTTTATTATTATCGTATCGTATTGTCTTGTGTTGCCATTGCCACATTCACTTGTTGTTATGCTTCTGTTAACATCATCCATCTACTACCTCAGCTACTGTTGCTGTATGTATGTATGTTTGGATCGATATGTAACGCACATATGAGGACGCATGAAAAATTCTTCAGTTTCGTTTCGTTCACAAATATTAACTGACGTATATTGTCATAATAGCCTAACGTTTGATTTCTCTGCTTTTGTTTGCTACTAACGTGTACCTTTGCATTTATATGTAAATTGGTAAAGATTTTTAAATTCAAACTTTACAAGAAAATTTAATGATATTTTTAGTGAAAAATTTAAATAAATTGCAATTAAACATTGTTGTATTTTTTTTTTTTTTTTTTTTTTTTTTTTTTTTTTTTTTTTTTTTTTGAATGTGTAAGTGTGACTTTTAAGTGATTAACTTCGAAACCTACTTTAAATTTTAAACTTATAAACGCCTAGCAATGGTGCAATATCCATGAAATGAATGAATGAATGTGTGGCAACAAAGTGAGGTAAAAAGATTAAGAATTATTTTTTTAATTATATTTATTTTTATTCATTTTAATTTAAGAATGGAGAAGAGTTTAAATCTTATTTATTTATAGTGATATATTTTGTGAAAATTTATACAACAGTTTGTGTTTCTTCTTGGAAGATCTTTTTATTTATTATTCTAAGTATTTCATTAAAACTCTTAATTCATTGCTATGCTTGTTTTCTTATTCTTCTTGAAAATTTAAAAAAAATTGATTTTTCTTTTTTTTTTTCTTTTCCAAGAAACGTGGCTTTTTCAAATGATTTACAATTTTGTAACAAAAACTTCACATCTTTCAAGTTTCAAATTTTCACAATTACATGCATTTATTTCATATATATATATATATACGCTTCAATATCACACGAAACAATCTTTATTTATTTACTTTAGTTCGCTTTCTACCAATCTTCGCGTCAATTATTTAGTTTCACTTAGTTTTTGTTGGTGTTCAACATATGATTGCTTTTGTACAATCTTTTGCCTGAAATTCACTTGTGCTGCGATATATGCTTGGGCTTCACAAAAATAAATAAATAAATAAATTGAAAATCACAAAATGTGCACAAGAGCATAAAAAATATCACCGTAGCAAGAATGGATATTTATATATATATATACATATATATACATAATAGATCGGTCAATAATTACCGGGACTAAGAAAACATTACTTTAACGTTTCCTCTGGATTAACGTTTCCTTAACATTTCGTTGCCTTTCTAACAGCATTTGAAACAAAGCTTGTTCCTTGGAGTATCCTTTCAACATTTGCATACAATTAATAGTCTTTCTTGGCTAGATTTGGAGAATATAATGGATGGGACAGTAATTTGAATTTGTATTCATGTAATTGGGTCATTATAGCCATCGAATTGTGACACAATGCGTTTGGTCCACTATGGATAAATGCGACATCCGTTTGGAAAACAGTTTCCCCCCTCCCCCGCCCCCTTCAAATTTTCGTTCCTTTCAATACCTTTAGGATACCACTTACCTCGCATCAGTTTATTTGTTGATGGGCGATATTTTCAGGATTTTGTTTGTTCCTTTAAAATTTTTTTTAGGCGTGTATTGTGTTCGCCATCCTATATACGTATATAATTAGGTTTTTCTGTGATAGTTATTATACCCTTTAAAACATCAAAATTTTCTATTTTCATAATCATTTTTTTTTATTTTTCAATGATGCGAAAACGCGAATCTTGCTGTTTTCTATCTTATTTCACGGCGATTAGAACTTTCTCACACAAGAATCCATTTACCGGCAAGATTACAAAGGGATCACGATTAGGAGGTTTCCAACGAATACTGATAAAAAATTTCGATTATTTGCAAATGCTCTCGGTCTGGTGAAGTTTATTAAAATTAATGGCAAACTTTAGCAATGAAAGTTCAGAATAAAATTTATTCAAAAGCAAATGAAAATGGAACTTACTAGAGCGATCTGAAAGTTCGTTTTAAAAATGGTTGTAAGGATCAAAGTAGCACTCTCGTTTTGATTCACAGGCTCTCCCTCCGTAGTTTGCTGTGCGGTTGCTGCACTAGGCAGTAACCCACAGCGTAGGGTCAAATACGACTCTGCTAAAAACGAGAGCAGGTGGCAATGTCACCTGCGGAGACTGAGAAATAGCCAAAGTGGGGAAGGTCGGGGAGTTCCATTTCTTCTTTTGGTAATTGCCCAGCGACGCAGATGGTCGCACTTTGTCCGATCTTGTTCGTTTTAATCCGCACACGGAGGGTTTTGAGTAGGATAATATGCCCGTGGGGGTAGCAGAAATATATGATTAAAGACAGTGGGACGAGTATTTCAAGATTATTCGCTTTATATTAATATTAATAAAATTAGTGAATTAGCATTGTGGATCTTATTATTTAGTTCCGAAGAGGAACGCATTTTAAGGAATAAATTGCACGCCTGGGTATACGACGAGTTAATTCCAGGCCACAGATTAGGAATTTCTCATTCTTTACAAGCTCATTCGTTTCAAGCTAAATATAAGTTAAGCACTTGTTTTTTTTTTTTTTTTTTTTTTTTTTTTTTTTTTTTTTTTTTTTTTTTTTTTTTTTTTTTAAATTTTATTTTCAACAACTTTGTCAAGTCTTCTATGAGTTTTTATAGACTCAATTTAGTACTCTCTTCAAAAAATATTTAATATATTTTTCTCTAACACTTCGTAACGTATTATCACTTTGCAGTTTCTTTGCGATTCTTTGCGGCCCAACACATTTCCTAAATAAACTTTTAACAAACAAATAAGAGGACAGCTTTTGCACCAAACAAACGTCTACTTTAACCGCAGCACTGCATTTTACATTTTAAGCTGCAACAGTAATGCTGGCAGCAAACTTATTTTAAGATCTCGGTTTTGGTCTTCAACTAAAAAAATGTATCTGCTAAACATTGACTTTTGTGAATTTTTTTGTGATATTGACAATCCCAATAAGTGGAGAAAGACGTGTTTTTCCAATTTAAAGAAATTTTCTTTCCAGTTTATTTTCGCCTTAGAATACTGACACCTAATGAGGTCAGATAATGAGTATTAAAAGTATTTAACATTCATGTCTTCCGAACTTAATGGTAAGAATTTTTGCTAATTATGTCTACATATTATGTAGCTTATGGGCTAAGCTGCAAAATTTGGGATCTTTTATGATTAGACGCGATGTCGACCTTTTCCTTTGGGTGGTACCAAAATTATGCATAATATATGTACATATATATACCCGGAAATGTGAAATTATTCAATCTTTTTATACAAAAGCAGATAATTATTGTAACTTTCATAAACATTCTTTAAAAATTACTTAATGGTTTATGCAGGAAATGAAGCGCTAAAGAGTAATTATAGACAAATATTAATTTTTACTTATTTATTATTTTTTATGCATTTTAAACAATTTAGTTGTTACCTCCCATAAGTTTAACAATAAGTCGTAGTAATCACATTTATAGTAAAGAGAGAGTGAGTGAGAGAGAGGGAGAGAGAGATAGAGGGAGAGAGATAGAGAGAGAGAGGAAAAGACAAGACAAGATAGAAAAGTTATGTCGTTCTTGGAAATATTCATCTCATTTATTTTTCACAGAATTCCGATTTACCTAAGAAGATAACCAACATCGATTTTTAATATATTTTCTCGTTACTACCTTATATTTACTAGGAAGTGTTTCAAATTCTTGTATTCCTCGAAAGATCGTAAAATTTACATAAATATCAATGATTCGTAAAACTCTCGAAACTATTTTCATCGCTTTTTATCGTAAATAATTTAAGTTAGATTGATGGAAAAGAGAGAAGCGGAGAGAGAAAAAGTAATATTGAGTCCTTCCAGTCACTAGGAGCTTTAACTACGAATGTAAGTGATTGAGCCCCTTTAAGCAAAAATAGGCCAGGTAGTATTCTTCTATTTCAAAAAAGCTTTATTTACTTTTACTTACTTTCTATTTAGTTCTAGACATACTTAGACTTTTTCTACGAATCAAATGCTCCGTAAGAATATATAATTTTGTAACATCCTTTTGATCCCATACACATTTATCACTGTCTATTACTACAGGCGAAGAAGGAAGTGTAAGAATGAATCGCTAACGCGAATTGTTATCTGTAGCAAGATTTTTCAATAAATTGCAACTACGCGTGTAGTTGCAATTTCCGACAAATTATTTTTTTTTATTAAAAGTCAGACAAAAAAAAAATATAAAAAATTTTGTATTGGACTTCATGTGTAGAATAATTTTCAACATTCTTTGAAATGTTTAAATGAGTCTCATCGTTAGACATTAGACCTCACCGCACATTTAAATGCAGACCAAAAGCGTTAATCAGCTTCCTCCGGGCTTTGGAACAATCCCCACAAGGGTGGCTCCTCAACTCCCGGAGTACCAGAAGAAACACCTTGGATACCGATCATGTTTCCATTTTTCAACATTCTATACGATTTACCTTTTAAGCGTCAACTAGGGAATGTCAAAAAGAAGAAAATTTAATTATTTGTAGCTATCTGTGGGCGTGGCCGATTTTCCATTTTTGAACATGAGTAATAAGTGGGATCCTCTTCTTTCATAATTTACGAATAATAAGTAAAAAAATCACAAATTTTCACTTTATGCCTTACTGGGGGCTAGTCCTTTGATGGATTGGGCCCGCTTTTAATACAAACTTTTACATACCTAAATTTTTCCGACAAGAAGAGTGTCTACAACAAAACATCCATCCAGACGGGTGGACAAAATTTGACGTTGAACAAGAGTTTACGTAATTTATAGGGTTTCTCAAGCTTCCATTTGTGGGTATTGCAAACATTACGTCAAAATGCCCTTTGGGGCTGGGTGTAAGAAAGGGGAAAAAGAGTACCCTTATACTTATTTAACGTATTTACCGAAGAACTTTTTTAAAAGGTTCTTTTGAGGTCAAGTCAAGGAGAAAAGGAAATCGAAGTTTTCCAGTTTTGTTTGCTTTAGCCTATAGCCTATGACCGCATCGTATCTACGGAGTTCTCTTGCAAGCCCTGTATAATATTGCAAGCGCGATGAGAAAGACATTAAGAGAGAGAGACAGAGGGTGACGCACAGATATAAAGACTAAGAGTGAGCTAGAGAAAGAGAGAGAGAGACTCAACACTATAACGCATCTACGAAGACTTATTATATTTAGTGAGACAGCTCTTTTAGTTTATTACTGCTGTGAACTAACTTGTTATCTTTTTCTACAGATTTTTGAACAGAACGTGTCCCTTTATACCTTTACCCTCTTTAAGTCTTATCCATATATAACAGGGGCAAACAAAAGAAGATTACTCATAATAAAGCGATTTCTTTATCCAATCATCACCAACAATCGACTATAACTACCTAACTAAGTTCTCTATTAAAATAAGATAGTGGCTATATCATTGGTCGTTCCTCTGAACTGAACAATCTTTTGATGTCGTTCAATCTCCGTTGGCAACCGATTTAAAAGATACATACTTACTTAGTAATTAACGAGAGCTTATTAAATTTTTTTTCCTTCAGATTGTTAGCCTTATATTTATTGCTCGATGATTTGTCCGTAAAACAACATCATAAATTAATTTAATTTGATTTAACAGCGTCAGCTTAAGACTTTTCTTCTAACCTAATATATATTATTTTTGCTTTTTTTTTCATATATATGAAGTTACGTTTCTTTTTCAACCGCATATAGAAACAGGTTTGAATATTTTTTTTTTCTTCTCATTTTTTTGTCTTTCTATTCTATGTCTTACAAGTAAAGTTTGTCTTTCACATATACATTCGTATATACGTATTCAAATAACATGAGAAGACAAGTTTCGCTAAATGTTTACCTAGTTTTTTTTTTTTTTTTTTTTTTTTTTTATTATAGAGATCTGCTTTGTATCGTATCATCTTTCTTTTAACTCTGTTTCGTTTTCGTTTCGTCGTTTCGTCGTTTTTTTTTTGCAATTCTTATAGTTTTATTATTATGATTAGAATTTGAAAGCTTGATGGTGGTGGTAGCTTAAAAAGGTTACAATTTGCAATGGAGAGCTAAGCTAAGATAAAATTGCCGAATAAATATTCTTTCTTCGAGTCGACAAACTTAAACTTTTCATTATGATATTTACAAAGCTTTTTATGAACAACCTTTTCATTTTTCATCCGGATTCAGTAAATATTGTTGAGATACATAAAGATATACCTTTAGCTTAGGGCGCTTTTTCGTTCTTCATTTCACATTTCATTTCATTGCAAAGCATTATCTCTCTGTTGTGTTCGTTAGTTATAACATACGTTAAGAGTATATTTGATATCAATTTTAGCATTGAATACTATCCGGTTATGTTGTTGAATATCTTTTTATAAAATGTTTCGTTTTTTTTTTTTTTGTTTTTCTCTCTTTAATATTTTACTCTTTCGTTCGTTCGTTCATTCGTTCGTTCGTTCGTTCGTTTTACTTTTAATTTTTTTTTTTTTTTTTTTCATATATTTTGTGTAAAAATGAGTATCAATTATATTTTATAATCGAATGCGTTTTTTCAACTTGTCGTAACAAGATCGATCGATTGATTAGTAGTAGTAGTAGTAATTCAATCATAACAACTACGTACCAAGTAAAAGTTAAAACTGTTGCTTGTATGTATGCAGGCTTACAGGCTCAGACACGTACGAATGCGCCTTTAAGTCAGACTTTGCAAACAGTTGTCTTGAATTTCGTTTTGTTTTTTTTTGTGTTTTTGTTGTTGTTGTTGTTCGCTTGTTTGTTGGATTTCGTGTTATCTGTCGGTTGCGGTAGATATGTATGAGTGCGTGTGTGTAAGCTTTACTATGAGAAAATGTTGTTTAAATGTTTGATTTGAGGAAAAAACAATTTCTTCTTACGTTAAAAAGTTTAGTTCAGTTATTAACATTTTACCTAAAACGACGTATAACGCGGGATATTTTTCGTCTAAATAATAATAAAAATAAATAAATAAATAAATAAATAAACAAAAAAAAATTTTGATTTCTCTTAAAAAATTTAATTAATAAAATATTTGAAAGCTAATATTAATTATTGTCTCAATAATTACAAAAAAAAAAAAATGTTTTTGAAAAGACAAGAACTTTAAAAAGTTCAGCAAAAGAAAAGAAAATTCAATGAAATACTTTCCTGAAGTTTTATTTAAAAAGATTGTTTGTGCCTTAAGTAGTAAGAATATCGGAGATTTTTTTTTTTCATTTATTTTTCTTAGGGTTTTACATTAAAAACAAATTGATCGAAAAAATCGGCAATTTTTAAAAAAATTTGTTAAGCTTTACAAAATCTTGGAATCTTTCGTCAAGACCCCTGCCTTACCCCATACTTATATTTTGCAAAATTTTCGGGCTGTCAAAATAAAAAATGTCGAACAATTATTTGGAAATGAAAAGTTTATGAGTTCATATATATATAGGACATGTACTAAAAATCATTAATTATCTTGTGATTCGACATTCCATCTTGTCAAAGTGCGCTATTTAATCGGGTGTTACTCAATGCTGTAATAAACTTTTCAATGCTGTAATAAAGTCTTTTTCCGTCAAAGTACATATTCGAGCTTAAAGGCGTCTTAATAGAAAACTTTTAATAAGTATTTATAGTTTATATGTGAATCTTCTGACTCTGCCAACAAGGCCAAAACTTGGAATAATATTCCTATACGATATGATGTTGACCATGACTCCACCCGATTTAACATCACTTGTTAAACACATTACGGCCGATTCCTCGATCATTCGAACTCGCCTAAGAAAGCTGCTACCTTCCTTGCTGTGTATTCATTACACCTTCTTTTTGATTAACAATCGATGATCTATTCACTATGGAAGCAGGATTTTCGTTTTTATGATGATAACCAAATACTAGGTGCTGTGCTGTATAGACTCACAAGATGAATTGCGCTTTTGGCACAAAGTTGAAAAAAAAAAAATTTGAGAATAGCAGTGGCTAGCGACAGACTATACTTTGAATAAAATATGTTTTTCCAAAAAAAAAAAAAAAAAAAAAAAAAAAAAAAAAAAATTAATTTCAGTAAAAAGTTCAAGTATTACAAATATTTTTTTTTAAGATCCCATCACAAATGAGAAATACTTTTCATCAGCTTTAGTTAATGGATTTATTCACTAATTCGCAGTGCAACTCGTTTTATATATATATATAAATAAATCTTTTTTATATAAACCTATTCTCTGTGGCTAATCAACCTAATTCAATGAACTGCTACCTACAATTTCACGTAACTCCCAAAAATTTTTCTATCGATCACAGCTACTGCAGAAAGATAAGCCTGTGAAATAGGGAAATACGTCTTATCACTAAAAACATTTTATTTATAGTTATAGTTATATACCGTTATATGTATAGAGTTATATATTAATTATAGTTCTATTTTATATTAATTTTATGATTCGTATCTATTTAAATCTCCTACTGGTGACTACCAAGAAATAGAAACACGAAATTTAAGGAAGAAATTTTTAGTTAAACTTTACACATAAAATTTTATTCAGATGTGATCGTATTTTTTATACCCAGACCCTCAATTTAGGGAAAAACTCGAGTAAATTAAATTTTGATACTTTGTAATAATGGGGGGTAGGCGTGGCAAAATTTCCATTTCTAGAGAACACATGAGGAAACTTAATTACTCTTATAGCGCTTATAAGTAGTAAGTAGTAGCGAGTCCAGAACGTAAAAGTGTGATCAGTTTATGTTATATTTGGGGCGTGTCCCTTGATTGATTATGCCCATTTTCGACAGCGGCATATGTGCAAGAACTTTTAAAGATTTATCCAAACTAATTTCATATATCCTAAGTTTTGCAATTTTTCTTCAATTTTTCGAATTTGACCTTGATCAACAATATATGCCCTTCATTGCGTTTTAGGAGCTTATGTTTTGATTTATTTTGTGGGCCAACTCAATATACTTTTCCTTTTGTAAACAGTGGTGTTCCTAGTTGTTATCTTATACTGTACGCGTCTCTTTTAACGAGATTTGATCAATTTTCAATTACAATCTATCTCCAAAAACTGACCCCATGTTTCTGCCAATTTTGACTTTGAACAAACGAACATTCTTACATTGTTTCTAAATTTGATGCTAAAGGGGTCTCTGAAGTTTCCTTCAGGCTGTTGCAAACAAAATGACTTCCTAACCATTGAAGAATGAGTGAAAACTCGAAAATTTTAAATAAATTTTCATTTTTGTGCGAACTTATATACTAGAGACGTTGAACATACGAAACGAAAATAATATTGAAAATTCAAGTAATAGTTTTAAAATCTACCCTAAGTTGGATAAGAGTGATTATTCATTTTTCACAATTCCCCCAACTTGTATTATTTTTTTCAGTAGTGTCTGTACACTATTCTTACTCTAATGAAACAGGTTCATTCAGGTTAAATGGCCTCACATTCTTAAAAAAGCCTTTCTTCTAGGCTTTGATTCTATAAATAAGGATTCACTCAAAGAATCTTTTCAACAAGTTTTTGACAATTGCATGTTTAACTACCGTAGAATTTGATAGGTTTTTCCTAACTACAGTACAAGATTAGAAAAAAAAGAGAAAGCAAATCGCTTCAGCTATATTTTAAAATTTGCTGAATGATGAATAATGAAATACCGAAAGTAGCGCAGTTTATTTGCCGGCCATTATAGTGTTTGCTTTTATTTGGACTAAGAAGTCGCAAAAAATTAATACGAAATGACAAAAGTATAAAGAGTATATTTACTACAGCATGGAATCATGAAATATAGGAATCGGGTAAAATGACTTCGCTAACTATTGTTAGCTCAGTTTGTGATAATAGAATTAGCTTAATAATGCTTCAAAAAGTACAAATTCAAACAATCTTTTATAGACACATTTTCTATAACCTTTATTTTAATTTAACATTATTTTTTTTATTAATTTTAATATAATTCGTAATTGGTCCTTTTGCATCCATTTTTTGCAAACTTTGCTTTGTTTTTTTGTAAGCTTTGAAAATAAAGAAACAAGAACAGCTTGAAAGTGTTTACAATTTATCTCGGAAATAATCCTAGTCATGCTAACGATCACATATTAGATGTCCATTTCTTATTTGTAAAAATCTATGTTTGTAAAAATTGTTAAAACCGTTGACGAAAAATATTTTAAATTCGCTCGTGTATTTGATATGTTTAGACAAACCGTATATATATGAAGATGGTCTCTCTAAAGTCTAATTGTTAAATGTTTAATAATTATTAACCTCTTACATATATTTACTCTTGAAGCTATCTTAAGAAGTAGAGCTCCTTATAATTGAATAAACCTCCATCCAGAAAATACAAAAATGAAAGAAAATAGATCATTTATGGAGTTTCGTAAATAGAATTAAAACTTAATCAACTCGCATTAATGTCTACAATAGGTAGGAAACCGAGTGTTACAGAAAAAAAAAAAATGTAAAATAAAAAAAAAAACAAAAAAAATGTAAAATAAAAAAAAAAGAAATAAAATGTAAAATAAAAAAAAACAAAAAAAAATAAAATAAAAAAAAAACAAAAAAAAAATAAAATAAAAAAAAAACAAAAAAAATGTAAAATAAAAAAAACAAAAAAAATGTAAAATAAAAAAAACAAAAAAAAATAAAATAAAAAAAAACAAAAAAAAATAAATAAAATAAAAAAAGGAGATGCAAAAATTAGTCACATCCTATATAAAATATTCAACTGCATTTAGTCTTTTCAAAAACAATCACTAGAATTTAATCAAAGTAATGAATATCCAAAATTCGCCGCAAAAGCTAATGCGAATCTCTCGTATCTGTTTTAATCAATATCAACATTACAATTCTAATTAATTGAAAATATTATAGCGATTCCAGTTGCTTACCTTTTCTGAGGTTTGATAATAACTATTAAAAGCCAACTAAAGTATGGGATGCTTGGGATCTAGCTCTTGTTAGGGATAACCCTGATGACCTAAACACAAAATTGAATACCTAAGGAAGAAGTAAAAACACAGCTGAGAGTTGAATTATTCCCCATTATATCGCAAACATAATATAAAAAAAGCACAAAAAATCATATAAGCATAAAGGATGGTGGGCATTTATTTTCATATTCCATAAAAAGGCAAATGAGGTCTTTATTAACAAAAAAAAAAAAAAAATAATTTATTATTAAAAAGAAAATATAATAAATAACTAAACGAAATCTTTGTGGAAATTATTTTAGAAAAATCTATAAAACAAAATCTAAAGAAAACAATGTTAAAAGTAGCGATAAAAATAATTAAAAAAAAAAAAAAAAAACACAACAAATAAACGTCAATTAATACCTGTGAATTTTTATATTAATTTTAAATTTTTCACAGTTGCTGGCTACGAACTCATGATAAATGATTTTTGCTTCAATTATTAGTATTTGTACGTGTTTGAAATTTTAATTGAAATGGAAAATCTGTAAAGATTTTTTTTTTTTTTTTTATCAACGTATGTTAAGCGCTTCTGTCTCTCTAACGTGTTACTAATGAATGACAAATAGAAAAAAAAAAAAAAAAAAAAAATTAAAACCGAAAGTAAAACAAAATTAATTGAACTACAACTGCAACACACACACACAATAGGAAGTAATGGCAAACAAATGGCAATAACAACATATTTTCACTATTGAATGGGAAATAAACTAAAAGTATAAATTAATAAATAAATAAAATTAATTAAGTACTATTTACGGATAAGCTTTGTGAACACAAATCTGAAATATGTTGAAAATGTGGTCGTTTGTGCAAATGCAAGGGAAAGATAGAGAAAAAGAAAGGCTTGTGCTTTAAGCAAATAAAACCAATTTAATGTGTCTTAACATAGCAAAAACATTCACAGCAACAGTAACAGTAACAACAACACGTAACAAAAACAACAACATATAACAACAACGCACTAATGGCAATAAAATGTCTTTTTTATCTAATGCAATAAAATTATAATAAATTTTAAATAAATTAAAGCACACAATCTCTGTCCGTTTTATCTGCTAAAGTGATCGAACTCTCCTCTCACTCTTCCATTCACAACAACAAACAACAAACTTTTTTCCTTTTGTTTGACTAACTACTAGTGAAAGTCTCTTCTGTTTCTCTGTTGCTGCCGCTGAACGTATAACAATAAACAAACAACAAAACACTTGTTTAAAAACATTCGAAGCTTTTTTCTTTTTCTTGCTTTTTTTTGCTTCTGCTTCTTCTCATTTTGCAACAAGTTTTACTGCATACTTTATTACTTGTTTTTTTTTTTCTTAAAGAAAAGAGAAAATTTACCCGTAAATATAAAAAGTGTGTGACAGATCAAAAAATAAATAAATAAAAAAATATAACACAAACAAAAAAAAAAAAAAAACAACGACAAACAAACCCTTTCTAAATATTTGGCGATAAAATGATGCTATTATCCGCTTTGAAGCTGGGTAAGATACTTTTATAAATTAAAACATATTTATTTATTTATTTATTTATTTATTTACATTACTTTATGGTATAAAGGAGTAATAGAGTGATGATGATAATAGAATGTTTAAGATATCCAATGGAATCAAATGAAATCCTAAACCGAACTTCAATTCAATTCTACCCTTGTGTTGTCTTCAATACGCTTCTTCCGTTGTTGTTGATTCAGAACTCATCACTATTTACAAACAAGAGGGTTTTGTGTTACGATCTATCATGTATTATGCAAAAAAAACTCAAAACTCTTTCGTTGGCCGTTCGAGATTATTTTCAAACTTGTGAAGAATGAAAAATTCCTAATCTGTAGCCTGGAATTAACTCTCGTCGGGTTTCCAGGCGTCCTAACTTCTATTTCTACGACTTTGTTCCCTTTCGGAACAGTAAATAGGACCAAATTTCTGTATGTTTCATTCTGTGTTTATTTAAAATATAATCATCAAGTAAACCTTAAAGTAATAGTCCTTCAGTTTGAGTAATATGTCTAGCTTCCCCCACCGGGACACTGAATTCTCCCTCTACACCCAATATATTCGGATTGACACCGATTAATAGCGGACCACGACAACCATTTGTGTCGATGGACAATAACCAAAAGAGGAAGTGGAACTCTCTGACGTTCCCCATTTTGGTTATTTTCTGTTTCAGCAGGTGGCGTTGCTCTCATTTCATCAAGGTCGCATTTGACCCTACGCTGTAAGTTACTGCCTACTGCAGCAACCGCACAGCAAACTAGGGAGGGAGAGCGTGTGGACCAAAACAAGGGTGCGATTTTGGTCCTTACAAACTAGAAGATTTGGATAATCTCTCCAGCTCTAACGAGTAACTAATTAAACTGCTCAACTTTTCTAGGTTGTAATTTAATCTACAATCTATTTTCCATTTTGTTCGATGACCTTTTGCCATCTTTTTCTGACAACTTGACAATTCTATACTCGTAGAAAATCTGATCCTTTTCGGCCAAAAACTGAATTAACTGAGATTATACAGTGCCCTCATTGTTGAAAGTTTTACCACAAAGGGTGTTGACCAGGGATCGAAATTGGTGGTAATCCGATCACGCATGATCAGGACTATATATGTTGGGTGTACCATCAATTCCCAACCAAGACCCATTAATTTTTGCCGAGTCCAATTGCCGACAGTAGACCTCCGTATTAATGGTTTGATTCCTTGGAAACAACTCAAAATACACCGGACCTTTCCAATCTCACTAAATTGACAGCAAAATCTTCTTTTGTTGGATAAGTGCCTTTGAAGTGGTTTGCGATGACTCATTAGGCATGCACCATGAACGTTTTCGATTGAAATTGTCGTACACAATCCACTTTTCGTCTCCAGTCATGATTCGTTTTAAAAACGGATCGACTTCATTGCATTTAAGCAATAATTCGCAAGCGTTAATACGCTTTGTCAGAAGAATTTTTTTCAAATTGTGCCGAACCCAAATATTCCGCATCTTAACGAGACCGACACGTTTTAAATGCTTCCCAATGGCTGTATGTGAAACATTTAACTTCTCTGCAATTTCCTGTGTATTTACATGACGATCCGCTTCGATGATGGTTTCATCCTTATTAAGCTCAACTGGTCCACCTGAACGTTGGTCATCTTTAAGGAAAAAATCTCTAGAACGGAATTTTTCAAACCAATTTCGCCATTGCCTTTTTTTAAAGATTTCATCACCATACACAATGCATAACTTTTTGGCGGCTTGCACTGCGTTTTTTGCTTTAAGAAAATAATAAAGCAAAATATGGCGGAAATGTTCGCGCTTGGACTCCATATTAATGTGGAGGTAAAAAGAAAAAACTTTAAGAAAATATCTACACAATGAACTTGCAAAGCTAGATAAGGATAACAGTTGACATATATAAGAAGAAGAAGATCGTAACACTTACGGATATCATAAAAACGGGAGTGAGAGACAACTATAAGTGAAATCGGCATTTATTTAGTTGCCAACTCATTACATAATCTTAGTACTTTGGCTCTAGATTGCGTCCCTAATTTCCCAAAGATTTTAAAAGGCGAAGAAACTTTTTCATTTACATGTTCATGATAAGGGATGTTGTTTTAAAAATCGGCATAATGATTGTCATATGATGTTAAATGAGTACAATTGCGCTTTGTGGTCTTGTATTAGTTTAATTAACAAAGTTCTATAGAATTTTTCATATTTACAGTTCGAAGCAAGACAACTTAATTTAAATATTACTTGTTAGATTTTTTCATTTATTTATTTATTTATTTATTATTATTATTATTTATTTTTTTTTTTTTGGTTTTATTCAATTGTGTACTGAAGTCAAGGTCGCGAATTATTTTAAGTAAATAATTATATTTGTATATATGTATTGTATATATTGCGTTATTGTTTTTGAGTAGGCAGTTAAGTAGATTTATGTAAATGTGTGCAACTTTTAAATACTTATTATGTGATGGAGAGAAATACGCGAAAAGAAAAACACACAATTAATAACAAAAATAAATTCTTATGTAAATATTAAATAAAAAATATAACCTTCGAAACATAACTAAGCGACATGAAATACTGAAACTTTTAATAGGCAGGAAGAAACAATCACAAAACGAGAGCATAGTTTCATATAAAAATGTATACTTGAAAGAGATTAATACGGTTTGAAATTAACAAAAAAAAAAAAAAAAAAAAAAAAAAAAAAAAAAAAAAAAAAAAAAAAAAAAAAAAAAAAAAAATGGAAAAAGAAAATAAGTAAAAAGAATGTGAATTGTCATATATGGAGGATCTTGCACACCTACTGTGTTTATTATAGATAGAGGAAAGAGTTGATTTAAATCTTAATCAATTATTCAATTATGTTCGGATGCTTAGTGAGCAGTCAATAATGGGCACATTCATGTTTTTGCAAAAGGTTTTCGAAATCAATGTTTTTTAGTTTCATTTTTTTTCTTTTTAATGCACAGCCTTGATGTCTCGAAATCAATCAAGACGTGTATATGCGTATGTATGTGTAAAATAGCAATTGTGTGTGCAAGACCAGACTGAAATATTTTGCTTTCAATGTTATTGAAAAGTTGAAAGTTTGTTTCTTAAATCATTCGTTTTCCGTCTATGTAACAGTTAATATTGAGAAGAACCGCTTATTGTATTTTGGCATCTCGAGAAAGTTATATTTTTAATACTCTATGGAGTATAAGAATAACGAGAATTGTTTCTTTTTTTTTTTAAATTTTCTTACGACCAATCTTTGTGTTATTCATCGATTAAACTAACAGACCAGACCTACTTAAGACAAATATTTATTTTTCTTTCCGTGCTGCCCAAAATTATATATTTGATCGTCCCTGTATGTCTTTCCTAACATCTGTGTTAGTTTTTTTAATATTTTTTTTTTTTCACACTAACACCAAGAATTCTTCTCGGGTTAATATGTGATAAATAAGATATTTTTTTAACAATAATTTCTCAAAATTATAAATGTGTAGACACAAGAAACTCGAAATCAGAGACAAAGACTCTATACGACCAAAGAGAAATTGAGACGATTTTCGAATACACTTAACATTTAACTTTCTTCCCTACACTTAATATAAAAAAAAAAAAAAATTCATTACGATTTTAATCAAAAATATTTCGACATAATTTGACAGAAATAAATTCCACGCCCTGCACATTTGTGGATAAATTATTAAGTTAAAAATGTTTCAAGAGTTATTATATAGTTTTGATTTATGATTTCCTTCATGTGTTTAGTCAAATATAAAATTTTCAAATGTCATCTTGATAATGTCAACAGTTGCACAAATTATATTTAATAAGAAGAACACCAAAAAAACAAATAAGAAAAGTGCATTCAGCTGAGCCGAATCTTTTATACCTACCATCTTTATCTTAAAAAATATAACGAAGAAGCTACATTTTTTTAATATATAATATTTGACAGCTGTGAGGAACAAAGTCGTGCCCTCGTTTTGGTCCACACGCTTCCCCTTCCTAGTTGCCTACTGCAGTAACCCACAGCGAATGGTCGGAATGTGACCCTGTGGCGGGAATCAGCTAGGTGGCAACACCACCTAGCTGACGAAAAAACAGAGCAAGTGGGGAACGCTACCGTTTCCGCTTGCTCTGTCAGGTTCGAGACAGCGACGTGTTCGGTCGCAGGTTGTTTTTTCTTGTCCGCATTAATCCGTGTAATTAGGGAAACTAGGAGTGCATCGTGCCGATGTCCGGTTTTAGAAATTTTGACTGTCAACGGAAGGACGGGTATTATGATAAAAATTATAAATAAAGAGTTTTTAGATCGGAAGAACCTGTTGTTTGATTTATTTTGCGTACCGGAAGGGACGCACGGAGACTTGGGTGAACTGACGATGTGACCCCGGCAACAGAGTGGAACACATCTGTTCAATTCCTATTTTTTTGTGTAATTTAAGCTTAGGATGCACACAACACATACCGTTTATATTCTATTGAATGACTTTGACCTTTCACCGAGTGGTCCATATATTCTGTACTAAATTATTTGCAATAACTCTCAGTGTACTACTGTCAGATTTGATTCATAGATCTTAATTTTTGCGAAGAAGAAAATTGATTACCGCTCAAGCATTCCACAAATAAGCAAAAAAGATAAGGACAGACGAACACGCCTAGATGAATTCGGGGTTAGATAATGACCGAGAAAGCTTGTAGACTTTATAGGGTTATGTGAAGCTTCTTCCTTGAAGTAGCAAACGTTTTTACAAAAAATAAAATTTCATATCAATACTGCATTATATCGGGTTTGCATAGACACTACGGTATAGCTGGTGCAATATTTTGATAAAAATTTTTAGAATTCTATCTACTATGGTCTGCGAGTAGTGAGCAAAAAAACTCAAGTTTCTCGGTTTAGGTTTCACTGTAAGATTGTACTTTGAACGATTTGCCACATTTTCAATGCCAAGCTGCCATTACACAGACAGACAGGCGGACAAACGGACATGCTTAAATTAATTCTAAGTTTGATCCTATACAAGTCATGGGTTCTCTCTGAATTTTACTTCTCTGAGCATTGTGACAAACAAGATGACAAAATAAATATATCCTCACCTTCGATGATGGGTGGGTATAAAAAAAGAGAATTATTTTGTTGATGACCTTATGAAAGTCTCAACATTTAAACTTGCGTTTAGTAAAGTTTTACCGATAATACAAATGTTTTTTCGGTTGTAGTAATCAGTAACAGACGATAACCAGCACACTTGTTTTCAAAAATAAAACGCTTTAACTCGTTTAGTTTAAAAAAAAAAAATTTTTAAATGTTAAATTAACATTTATTTTGTTGTATATAAATAGACTCGTTTGTAACTAAATCCTTAGTATTAGATTACCGAACCTTTTGATGAGAATATACTTCTTTCTTTCTTTCTTAGTTGTTTCATCATCAGGTTTAAGTACACTAAAGCATGAAACATGAACATGTCTGGTATTAAAAAGATTTTTTTTTTTTTTTGTAGATAATTCTCAACAAATGGTGTATTTTAGCAATAAGACTATTATTATTATTATTATTGAAAAAAAAAAAAACACAGACGTACAGAAAGCAAATTAAAGCACATGACTCAAGCTTTTGAGCCACAGAATAAATCTTCACATTAAATCGCAACAAAAAATATACAAAATAAAATGCGTAGCAAAAAAAAAAAACACAGATTAATTTAAATTATTCATCTTTTTCATATAATCAGTATAAGTGGAATTGAAGTCAAGTGAGTTAAGACAGAGCCTAACGAGAAACGCGTAACATGTTGATGTTTAAAGTTTGAAGAATTGAAAGTTGACAAAATTCTTTACAGTTCAGATCATGTTCTCTCTCTCTCTCTCTTTTTTTCTTATTTAAGTATTCAAATTTGTTTTTTGTTTTTTTTTTTTTTTTTTTTTTTTTTGAATTTATGATTGTTTTTTTTTTTTTTGAATTTATGATTGTTTTTTTTTTTTTTTGAATTTATGATTGACATTTGCTACATATTGTCGATGTAGAATTGAATTTTGAAGTTTATTTTTGAAAATTTGTTCAATTGATTGGATACAGGGCTCAAGGGATTGTTTCAAATTGATTTGAAAGCTTAGACGTAAATTTCAATTAAAAATATCTTCGCCAAGTTTTTGTTTTCTCCCTCAACTGGTTGTGATCATTCAGAACTTCAGTCAGAAAAGTACAGATCGAAGGACGAAATTAGATAAATCCATGGAGACTCTTGAGATTAGAAAAATAAAATTATTTTGTGTCTAAAGTGCGTTGTATTTAACAATAGTTAAGGAATTAAAAGTAATATCAGTAAAAAACACAAGTGTGTATAATTAAAAGGTCATCTAGCGAAAGAAAAAAAACTAAGGGTGTGAAGATAAATTCGAATTTAACTACCAAAGACATTTACCAATAACATTAACAGAGCTCTGTAAACGCATTAACATAGATCTGTAAAGCAATTAGCGTCAAGTTACATTCGGAAGTCGAAGTTTACTCCGTCTAAATTAAGATACTTAGGAAACTTTTGTAAACGCTGGAGTACGAAATTTCAAAAAAATTTTAAAAATACTTCTGGAAAGCCGAATTTGAATTCACCTAGCTTATTTGAAAGCTATTTTCATACACATTCACGTGATGTATGTGAATATTGTTGGAATTTTCTAATTTTGCCGCACTAGAGCCTCTAATATGGCTAATTTTGTTTGGTCGGCTACTGTCGATATATCGATATTCAAGCATTTATTGAAAGGAATTCACTAAAGTAACGGATTCATTTTGTATATAATTTTAAAGCTTGTTCCATGTAGATTCACATGGTATTTACAAAAGTTTCCTAGGTATCTTAATTTGGGCGGAATGGGCTTCCAGATTCAACAATAGCTTGACACTAATTGCCTTACAGATCTATGTTAATGCTTTTACAGAATTCTGTTAATGTTAATGGTAAATGGCTTTGCTAGTTAAATTCGAATTTATCTTCACACCCTTGAAATTATATAGATGTAAATAAATGCCAATACGTTGTTGGACGATTCAATAAATGATTCTGTTCACTTTTGGGTTTACTTTTAATAACAAAAGAATTTGTGACCATACTTGCTCTGTTGACAGACAATCAGATAGATTTGAGTAGTTCGATGCCCTTATAATCCTGATGATCTGACAGACAAGTTTTATGAGTACTGTCGTTCTAATTTAAACCTTAGTAAAACCAAACTTCTTCTTACACAAACTTCTTATACATTTTCCTATACAAACTTTTAGATATTCTTATACACCAAGTTAACTACATTAGAATTATTACCCATATCCACTATGAGCTGGACGATAAATCACGGTAAAATGATAAAATGGCAACACAAGGAAATCGCATTGGTAAGAGTATGAAGAATGATAGAAAAAAATTAAAAAAAAAAAAAAATACTAGAAATATATACCCATCTAAACTAAACGTATATGAATAACGTAAAAGTAAAATATTTCCAAAATAAAAATAAAAATAAATTACGTAAACTTGAAAGTTATATATATTTTTCTGATAGTTATGATGATGATGATGTTATTTATAGACAAACGTAAAATTAGTTACGCTATGGGCGGTGCATTTTCTTTTCGCTCAATCAATCTTGAGAATTCGTTAATTGTATATGTCAGGGGAAAAAAACCTTCAAAAATATAATAGTAGGGCAAGGGTCATTAAGCACCTTATACCCTACTTCGCTTAGAAAATTTCGAAGTAGTATTCATTTATTTTCCTAATAAAATAGCAAAAATTATATCCTGTTTCCACGTGAAGAAGATGTACATTTCCTGATAGTCCTTAAAAATATGGCATCGAAAACTTGAACTGATCTGGTAAAAATGTAGCAAAATTAATCTTCTTATCTAACACTTTAATATGTTTCGCCCATCTTTGTCATAAAATTTAGTCTCCTTTTTATCATCCAAAGTTCCGGGTAAGAGCTAACCAATTGCCCTACGTAGCCCAAATGCATCTAATGTTTATAGATTAATTTTCATCACATAAATTACTACAAATTTGCATAAATAATATAATATAATGAGTGCGACTATATATACCTAAGTTCTAGCACTAACTGCTGACATAAACTGAAAATTTCCTAAGTTCTAACACGAACCTAATTGCATAAGCCTGAACCCATTTATGGGGAAAAAGCAGTAAACTTTTTCCCTAAGGCAGCATAGAAGATGCAAAAAATAATAATAATAAAGAAGTATTCCAAACGACTAAAATTACCTCTTGCATGATCTGAGCTGGGATTCTCCTTTACTAGGCCTGACGAATTTCAATAGTTCCCAATTTATATAATAATAAATTTCATAATAAACGTGCACTTTTCAAATTCAGATTTTGAAATATTTAGATAATTTTTTTTTTGGGCTACTAACCGCGATACGAAAATTTTGTTAGAGTTATTTTAAAAAATAAGGAAAAACACTTTTTTAAACCCGCCCATCATATACGACCTCACTACCTGAAACCACATACCACGTACTATTTGATGTGAAGCGAGAATACTAAGCCAAATTCGAATATATTTCGTATCTCGTAATCGTTTCATCACTTTTTCTATGTTCATCATTTGGATATGTGCTGCCCAGAGAAAAAAATATAGAAATTTATAACGCGTAGATAACATGATATATACTGCATAAAGTATATGTATTTCTCATTGTAATAAATAGTCGAGTCAATTTAGCCATATTTGCGTATTATAAAAGAGGCTTATTTAGAGCATTGTTAATGAATTCTTAAAAGACTCAAGACCGCACCAGTTTGAGATTGCACAAGAATGATCGATGCTTGTCATAGCGTGTTTATTATCTAAACTGAACTAAACATAATACAAATCGAACAGATCGTTCTACAGAAGAGATAGTTCTACTAATCACATCGTAACGCTTGCCTTTTGACCTCCACTATTGATGGTGGTTCATTTAAAAATTAACACATTAAAGCCTTTATACGTTATTGCTGATAACAGCATTTTACATATGAGAAATAAGATCATCTGTGTATTAAACCAGAAAGACAATAACAGTAGAGAAGAAATTCTTGATGCCTTTTTTATTTTATGCAATGGTTACGGCTGTGGAGAGTGAACCAATAACACTATTGTAATGTATGCATATCATAGCGTGCATACATCATAATGTGTGCACAGAGTAGTGTGCAAAATTTAAGAAAAGAAAAACAAAACAAAAAGAAAAGAAACGGCACAATACCAAAAAAAATGCTACGTATGCATTAGATATCCAATTGCACCGGCGCTCTATTTAATTGTTTACATTATAATTCTGTAGATTAAGAATATTTGTAAATATTTTGCATTATTTTAACTTCACAAAATAAGTATATAAGTAAAGCAATTTGCTTAAATAAAACGAATTGAATTTCAATCGTATCGCTGAGTTTATCTTGGCATGCAATACATCTTTGATTTTTCAATTCAATTTTTTTTAATAGTGACGCTCTACGCTGAGTCTACCAGTCTTGGCGACATAGAGTTCTAGTCTTGGCGGGAATAGCCGAGCAGTTCAGGTTAATATTTATACATGAATCTATTGAAACGGGCAACTTATGCCTGTCCGATAATACTTGAAATACACCATAGCAGTTGAGCTCATTTCATGGTTAAGTGATCCTTGCACTATATACAAAGCCGAATATGTTTCCAAGCTTATAGATAAAATTATTATACTGCTCAAGACGCAATCGTTAGGATGTTGCGACACTTGCTATTGCGATATGATTGACAAAGCCAATATGCTTTCATGCCTTGTTGAGTGGCTAACCTATTAATGGGATTTAATACGCAATTTCCATGCAGTAATGAAATTGAACTTAGCTTGACAATATTATTGCCGTCTCATATATGATCTAAAACATGGACCGAGATAATTTAAAATTTATTCCAATTAATTTTTATATCAATAAGCTTGCACAGACCAATTTTCATTACAAAATATTAAATTATCGGTTTATAAACGTAAAAGGTTGCTTTTGCTGTATAGGCAGAGGTTACACAATTACCCTATCCTCCTATCTAGATTTTTCATGTCTCTTTATTATTTTGAAATATTATTGTTTAACTAATTTCGTCGAGAAATTTTGAAAACTTGGGAATATATATCATTTATCAATAATTTCAAAATAACGGTTACATGGGAAGTAGTCATCAAAATAGCCTCCGGTACGCCGCAAACCATTTTCAGAGCGTTCATTCTTGCCCGTTCATTGGCCGAAATATGTTGAGGTGACAAGTTTCGTGAAAATACGTCAGATATTGTGATCTGTAGTTTGAACATAAAAATACGATGACATAGACTTCCAACAGACACATAGACAGACGGACGGATAGACAACCTTAAATCCCGAATTTAGAGAGTAATCCTGAATTGGTCGATATGATAAAAGGCAGCTCAAGTTTTTCTGATTATTATACATAAATTCGCATAAACTTGATATACTCGGCACTCTATAAGAGTTGTGCGCAAGACATGAAAGACATGACAGCGGATATGGAAATGGATTTGAAATGCAGGTGACTCATATTTTAACAGACTCGTAACTAAAAAAAAGAAACAATTTACTGTAGGTAGTTATTATTTCTGCGGTACACAACGAAAGCATGTATAAAATTGTTAATTATAATATTAGAAAAGCTTTAAATATATGAGAAGTCGTTGTGTGTTTGTGTGTGTGTGTGTGTGTTAATAATATTCGCATCTGTCAATTTTTGTCAATTAATTGATATCTTTCTGTTTTTCTTCTTCTTGTTTGTAGTATAAACCGCTTATATAAATCATGACTAAATATTTCCTGCATATGGATTTTTTTTTTTTTTTTTTTTTTTTTTTTTTTTTTGCATAACAGCGTTTTTGATGAATTATCATAGTTAAGTATCGGTTTTACTGGCTTTTTTTTTTAAACCAGTTTGTTATGTGTATTGTGTATATTCATAAATATTGTTTATTACTTAAAATATATTTAATGTAAAGTATATGCTTTGCCCGGCTACATGAATATTTGTTTTTTTTTTTTTTTTTTGTTACTTTTATTATTTTCTTTTTTATGTGCGTAATTTTCCACTGTCAGTCAGTTAGTCAGTCCATGTACTCCATAATAAAAGTTTATAAAACAGAAAAGTAAGCCTAGAGAGAGGCTTTTGCGCATGCTCATTTACATATATGAAGTGCCAAGTTGAAATTATTTCTTCAATGCCCCCATAAGAGGCTTAAGGCGTATAACATGGTTTGCATTCAAAATTTCATAATTATTTTAATAAGGAATTAACAAAAGAGACGAACAACAACAATAATCGCAATGATTATAATAAATTGAATGATAAGCGAAAGACCATTTTTTATATCCGTTAATAAATACATTTGCATTTGAGAAACCTCCGGCAGCTGGAGTTCAAATTTAGATTTTTAATATATGTAATGTTTTCATAAGTGTAATGCAAAGTTACACTTGAATATTAATATTAAAAATTTTTTGAGGAAAAGTTTAAAAACTGGAAATTTCGAAAAAAAATTTAAGGAAAAAGTTTAAAGCAGATTACGCCTCTCGAAGCATTTCTCTTACAAGCCACAAGTGCGCAACGGTTGATTCACGCATTTGGCTTTTTGTAAATTCATTAGAGATCAGTTTATAAAGCTTCTCTATGAAAAAAGTGTAGACAAATTTTCAATAAAATGAGATGAAGAAGTATGATGCAAATTTTGTGTTAGTTTTTTTCTTTTTGCTTTAGATAAATGTTGCGGTCTTAGGTTTTTCTTTTTTAAACTAATGAAGATAAATCAAAGATTGTTATTAACTATACTGTAGACAGATGTTTAATTGAACGTCATTTTAAGGTTGCGGCTAATTGAAAAGCAAAAAAAAATAAATAAATAAATAAAAATACTTGCTCGAATAAAGTCGCTCGTTTTTCTAAAGTTTTGCTCTCTGTTGCCTAGCGCTTCAATGCAATGAAACATGTGTCGCCGAAAATATGGCTCCATTCGAATATATGCTTTACATTTTTAATTTTAATTAGAATGATTTTCTTTGCCAACAAATACTGAGTAAAACGATAAGTAAATCGTACGATTAGTAATTCATCATACATATATTATAATATTTTATTATTTTTGCTTTGTGAAATTTTTGAAATTTCAACACAATTTTGTCAAAAATTTTCCAATCAAGGAAAAACGAAGAATGTGGTCTTAATATAAAAAATAAGATTTTTTTTTTTTTAATGATTACATTTTCCACATGAAAAGTCAAGTTCACATGTCCATCGGGCATTAGTCGCCCAGCTATCACTTGTGCTTACGAAGAAAAATATATTATCATTATTATTATTATTATTATTATTATATTTTCTAGTCTAATGAATTTAATTCTTAGACTAGAGAAATTAATTGAGCACTAGCATCATAGACTATCGGCTCTTTTTTCAGAAAACTTATGTTAAATAGTAAGCTTAGTAGATTTAATAAAGTTATATATTAAATTGATGTTATGCTCGCTGTAGCTGATTTCAGGATGTCCATGGGATTGGATGATCCGAATATGATTCT
>KK351066.1:635275-646612 GCA_000671755.1 Glossina brevipalpis | reverse complement strand
ACACACACACACACACACACACACACACACACACACACACACACAGAAAGCCCTTTAGAAACAATTACAGTTAAAAAAAAAAAAAAATTAATTTTAAGGAAAAAATCAAAAAATTTATCCCAGAGTCAAAGAGACTCATTAATCATATACGCAGTGATTAGTTTAGTTTCATTTCAAACGAATTCCTTTGATTTTTTTTTTTTTTTTTTTTATATGTTTACAAAATAATTAGTATAGCGAACCTATCCACGCGTACATATAATATACAAGTATATTTGTATTAAAGTTTTTCTTTTTTTTTTATAGAAAAGAAACAATTCGTTTTTAATTAAAGTGAATATATGTATAGAGTAAAAAAAAGCAGTAAAATATGATATAAACAAATTTTACATAACTATAAAAATTAAAACTAAAAAAAAAATGCTGCTAATTATTGATTAAATATTATTGACCATTTTTTTTTGTTTGCGCATAAAAGGATTTCTATTCATATTTTTATTCTAAATAATAATAGATAAAATTGTGCTTATTTGTCCTCCTTAAATAAATGTGTAAGTGCGTGCAACGAAACACACACACACACACAATTAAAAGAAAGAAAAATAAAATAAGTAATAAAAATTTTTATAAATAGAATTTAAGGTATACACATATGCATATACATATATATAGGTACATATATATGTATTATGATATATATATATAATTTTTTTTCTTTTTTTTTTTTTTTTTTTATAAATCTGCTACACTTTTGGAAACCAATACGAAATGAAATGCAAACATTGACTTTCACACTATTCGTCTATGTTTACATGCATAACCTCTACTGATTGAAATGCTAGTTTTTAATGAATTTTTAGAATTTTCAGAAGAAATACGATTGGTGATATTTTCATATGTATATACATGTATATATATATATATAAGTATATATGCGTGTATGTATGTATATTTATATTCATAATACAGCACACTTTATATAATCAAGCAAAAGTAATAATTTTAGACATGAAAATAACTTCGCGTTAACCTACATTTCCTTGATCAGATAAGCAAATCAGAATAACGACTTTTTATGCAAAAGCTTTTAAAAAAACTCGTAATTAATTTTGAATCTCTAGTAGCGCTTTGCTTTTAAATGAAATCATCTTAACTTGACACAAATCTTGATTCTTTGATTCGAAGTTTTCCTAAGTATACAGAAACTTCTGGCAATGCTTTTTTTTTTAGCTAAATAGTGGATTAAATCTTTTCTTGAATAGCCTTCTTCGGAAGAATTCAATCGTTTTGCAAAAGTGTCTAACATAATGATGAGATATGAATTTCGAGCCAATAATAGCTGTAGCGCTGTAGCTATTGATATTTTTTCTAATGACTAGAAGCTGTTTATTTTCAGTTTTTTGATTGTGCTGAAGAGGACTGTAATGCTTGCCATTTTTTTAAATTCAATAACTAACTACAATTTGTCTTAAACGCCTTTTTCGAACCAAGCCCAGCTATTTTTAAAAAACTGTTATGTGTTGCTATACGTAAATTGTTTGTGACTTCTTCATCGAAGTACTATCTTTAAGCTTTATGTAACGGTTTAAGCTATCCCGCTGAACACAGCATACCCTTTTCGAGATTTAAATAGAATGATTTTGTGGCCATTTTTCTATTTAATTTGGAGCATACATACAATAGATACAATGACTGCGTTGCGTGGTCCGAAGCACACATAATCATTACGCAAACGAATCGTGACCATCGATAGTAGATAAAACTAGATGGAACTTTGTAGATTTCCATAATGTGCTGCATAAAAACGATGCTGCCATCGACAGAAATAGGCTGCAGCAAACAAGGGGAACAATGCAACCGGAATAATATTTCCTAAGTAGAACCAAACAAGGGGAACAATGCGACCGGAATAATATTTCTTAAGCAGAAGCTTTCACCGGGTGTTGTTGCAAATAATCTCAAATGAATGACTGAAAATGGAAATATGAATTATTACTTCTTGTATACGGGACCTCAAAGCGGCTGCAATTCGTATGTACGCTAAAACGTTGCGAGAAAACGAAATCACTTAGCTGCGGATTGATTTGCTCGAATGGATGATTTTCTGGTATCCTCGTTTACCGTAAAATATATACAGAGCATAGAATATAATACTTTTTTGGCCTTAACAAATATAAAAACGACATTTTGCCCGAAGCGAAGCTTTCGTTTTTAACGGTTAATATTGATCAAGAAAAAATTTAGATACAAAAAAAAAAAGAGTTCTTGAACATTATTATGGATTTGTATGATATTTCGGTTTTTCATTTATGATTGAAGTGTAATTTTCCTGCTTTTCTAATCCTTTCTAATCGTTCGAAAATTTTGGTCTTAATAAATACAAAAATGAAAATGAAATTTTGCCTGAAGTGAAGCTTTCGTTTTTAACGGTTGAAGAAACAATTTAGATACAAAACAAAGACTTCTTGAACATTATTATGGATTTGTATGATATTTCGATTTTTCATTTATCTTTGAAGTGTAATTTTCCTACTTTTCTAATCCTTTCTAATCGTTCGAAAATTTTTCAATCAGAAATGTGTGATTCGAATTTATACACGCCAACGATACTTGCAGCTACAGATCCTTATATCATTTCATAAAGTTCTTTATCTTTCACGTTCAGATAAAATGTTTTCCAGAATTACAACAAACATCTGTTACAAGGACTTCTTTTGAAATCAAATAATGAGCTAAATGAAGCCTTTGCTCTTTTCATATAGAATTCATTATCTTTAGAAAACGTTAAAATATGTTAAAATCGTTGCATTGATTTGATTGACAAATGGATTAAAACTTGCTGTTAATACGACAAATGGCACGTAGATCAGTTCCTATGTATGCTGATTGATATACGGTGAACTTTTTAAAAAATGATGATGACTTGCTAACTGGTACACATAATTTTTGTGATTTAGTTTTATTTCATTTTTTTTTTTTTGGAATATATAAATAATTTTTTTTTTTTTTTTTGATTTTTTCATCTAAAATTTTTGCAAAAGAAGTTTAATAATAGATTTGAAGAATTTTATTTTGTTGTAACTATATGCTTGTAAAATATTTTTTGGGTTATTATAGGTATTATTGTCAGTATAAATCGCTGTAGATTGTAATGAAATACACAAAAAGAAGAAAATATTCTCTCGACTTTATTTTTTTTTCATTTTTCTTTGTAAATTATAAGCTTTAATAATTTTTAGTTTTCATTAAAAAATAATTTTCTTGTGTATTATTTTTAAACAACTTACAATATAAGTAATAAAATAAATAAAAATTTTCTTTTAAAATTTTAATTTGCATTTTTGTTTTTTTTTTTTTTTTTTGGACTTTGCTATCAAGCTCAGAAAATTATTAATGCAGTTTATAGCATGCCCCGGACAAGTTGTGCTCCCTGAAGAAATAAAAAATTATACAGTTTTTGGCCTTTTCGAACTGTAAGACGCAAAATGCAAAATCTGATAGTTGGTACAAGCTTCCATCACTTTTATCGATTTGCGATAGAAAGTAGATAAATGTGTTGTCAGTTACTTTGTTTCTCAATTCGCGATGTAGATAAGTCTTATAAGCACTTTGGCCATAAATTTGATGTAAGTTTCCTTTTAATCATAGAACGGAATAAAGGTAAAATGTTTCGGGATTAAGGGATTCAAGAACCAGCATTAAGTGCATTTTTTATATCCTTATTTACTGTAGTTTTAGTTCGTGTAATTGATGCAAATTCATTAATTTCCTTATCAGGAAACACACTACTAATCGTAACGTCCGATTTTAAGGTCAAATTTCAACGTGTTGGAGAAAAATTAACTGGTTTTTTAAATAGCTTTCGATATATTTTATTTAGAGCATATAAATCTTTATAGTACGTAATGTAGGCATCAGATAATTTAACTGGAAATTTCAAAAATCAATTCATACTCATATTTTCTACAATTTTCTATAACTTTTTTCCATATTTCTGGTAACATGGCGATACGTTGTCAGAAGAATTCACGATTCTTTGAGACTATCTGTGAAACGACAAATGTACCCACTTCTTTAAACTTCATAGAATCGCGTGCCAGCCAAGCCATGCTTCATTGATTAGAACAAGTTTTAATTAGGAGGCACTATGTCGACTGAGTACGCTGGGTGCGGCGGAACCTACCATTGAAGCTGCAATAGAGTATTCTTGACAAGTCTTGCGACATGTGGCCGAACGATGACTTTGCGTCTATTAACCGCTACTGTCGGTCTTTTTTGCAACAATACTTCGTTCAATTTGGCCAATTGACCTCTGTGGAGCTTTGCGATAACATTTTCGTTCGATTTTAGCACCTTGTAGTACACCACATCTTGCAGATCCCATCACATGTATAGCAAAACCTTATGGCTCTGAATATACCACTTCGGTGCCGATATGCACGGCTCTTCTGATCTTTTAGGATTGTCGTAGTAAGCCCACTTTTCGTCGCCAGTTACAATCAGCCACAGAAAATTATTTTTTGCCTGGCAACCAATGAAACCGCGATCTCGAAACCGTTCGAAATGGCATTTTCATGTAGGAGCCATTCCCCTCCTTTTGGATCTTCCAATCGCCTGTACACATCTAGAAACACTTGTTTCAACAACTGCTAAGCTGTTCGAAAGTTCTTTGAGAGTTTGAGATGGATTTCCGACCAATAAATCTTGCAGTTCATTATATTCGAACCTTTTTGGTCTTCCAAGTCGCTCTTTTTCGTTGACATCGAAATCGCCATTTGGGTATATGATGGAAGAGCATCACCATGAGCTTTTAAAAGTTTTTGATGGGCTTCGGCATCAGATTTCTTCAAATCAAACAAAAAATGTAATAAACACCGAAAATGCAATTTTGAGCGTTCCATGATTAGTGGCCTTTATAGACTGAATAATTTAATAAAACAACAACAAATGGAAAATTGTTATTTCAGGTAGAGGAAGGTCAAAATAATCGAATTCAACCTTTATGTACCCGGGCAATACCCGGGGTTGAATTCGATTCCCGTCACTTTAGCACTTTTAGAAGCACAGTAGAAGTTGTCTTTTGCAAAATTTTTCCAAGCCCCCAATAGTTTAAAGAGAAATTTGAATTCAAAAATTAACGGTTTCAAAAACACATCTCATGTTAGATCATTTTAAATATTATTTTTGTAATTAAAACTGACATTTTACTATACTGCGACCGCATCGATGAATCACTTCTAGATGCTTCTATAGAGAAGCTTTCATGACAAACAACAAAGCCCCATCTTATTATTACTTTCGATAACAATAAGAGTTCTTGGTCTATATAAGAATTTGAATTGGTTTGTGTGTCTGCATTTCTATTGGCCCACCTGGTCATACGCTAATTGTTTGTTGGACTATCTGTCAGTGTATATACGTGTTTGTCAATTAACCTACCCGCCAATATGTCTTTACATTCACCCATTTGCCCACTAATACATTTGTTCGTCCATTAATTTTCTCCAAATGCGTCGTGTTTTTATATTGGCCCAGTTTATTCATTCTATCCATTCTAGTTCTTCCATCTTCGAGCATTCGAGCATGCTCATGCTCATTTCCATTCATATATCCGTCCATTTAAATCTCCGTCCGTCGGTCCTATTCATTGTTCCGTCAACATGGAAACTCATCAATTTTCTTGGGCCATCTCTTCATCATCAATCTATTTCTATGCGTTTTCCATACTTAGTTCTCATTTAACGGTTTGTCTGCCCATTCTCTCATTACATTACTAGTCGGTCAATTAATTTCTAATCAATTAATGCTCAATGCTCTGTCTGTTCTTTTCGATCATTTTCCAACTCTTGAGTAATTAAGAAAAAATTCTACGATCTTTTTTAACCTTAGAAATTAAATTTAAGGAATTCGATTATAAGAATATTTGTGTTTTTTTTGTTTGCTATAGTCTAAGATAAGATAAGTTAGGATAAGTAGATAAGGATTTTGATTGGTATGTAGCCACTCAGGCTCGATCCATAATTGCATAATACTTACACACATACATACACTACACATATCCTTTTCCTCTTTCCTCACTCACTTCTTTCTTCTTCACCGTGTTTCATCGTGTTTCATCGTGTTTATGCACGTAGATAGAACATTTATAATAAAAAATAAAAAATATTGAATGCTTGATAGGTATGGGACATAACCTTTAACGATCGGTCGCACATACTTCTTTGTTATTGACCCTCATCGTGTTTGTACTCATGTAGAGAACGTTGTAATAAAAAGTACATTCCATGAACATTACATAATTACTAATGGACGTATGTAATACCCAAAACACCTTGAGGTATAGGCCCCACCTTTTATGGAAATGATATTCTCCAACTTGAGTTTAAGTGGTTTTAGATAGCTTTCACTATGGCAAACTGATTGAGTTGGGTCTTGCCTGGTCTTGCTTTGTGACTTGCTTTACTTGTAAATGTTAAAGGATAACTATTGCTTAGGCAACAGGGCGTCACTTTTAGAATAGGAACAAGGCGTCACTTTTAAAATGGTGTCTGTAAAAAGAAGAGAGATGCCAACCATTTTATTTGCAAAGATTGAGTTTTCTAAAGACAAGACCAGACGAAAGTTGACTTTTAAGGCCAACTGAGGTTTGAAACCAAATGTTTGGGAGATGGCCTAGGCATTACGGAAAGATTGGATTGATTACGGAAATCTTTTGGTTTTTTGGCAACAATAGCTTTTTTGACATCTTTTCGGAATGCGGAATTGTTAGAGTTGGGAAACTTTGGGAAACTTTGGGAGAGCTTTTGGTCTGTCAATAGGATGAGTATCCGATGAAGTAATTAGATTTGGAAGAGTAATCAGACCACAATTGAATAATTTTGGCTAATTTATGGATTTCCTGATTTACTTCGATTCGATTCCGTATCACAGTTATCGAGCTAAAAGTTTTTGATTTTTCTTGAATCTTTCCTAAACAAAACGTTAGATTTTTGTATAGTAGGATCAAGATATCTTTTGAAAACATAATATAAACCCACTTTAATTGTCATTAACAAAATTAGCTTGTTGATCCACAAAGGAAGGGTAGATAGTAACTTTGAAATGGTTTCTACCTTGGGGTATGAAGAAATGTACAGTAGTGCGCATAGTTTCTAGTCATAATAGCAGCATCACGATTGCAGTTGATTTTTAAAGTCTACTCGGCTTGCTTAGTATAATTAATTCAAGCAGCTTTTTGTCCAGAAGAAATTTTGTTTCTCTTGATGAAATACCACAAGTATTTGATAACTTAAGATTGATAATGAGTAAGAAGTGGTCACCGTTTATGAAAATCACGAAATGCATCACGAAGTGAAAGGAAGAGGCGATGGGGAGCAACAAGTTAAATCGAACGATGAGACCATTTATGATGATGATTTGACAAGTACTTTGGCTTTCGATAGTTTAAGATGCAAAGATCGCTTTGAATGAGTTCGCTTTACAATACTATATCAGGGGAATTATTTTTCGTAGGTTTCTTTGACGCTATTTTTTTTATTTTTGCTGCTAAAAACCAGCTTGTCCAATTGTCCAATTTGATATAAAGTTTTTTTTGTATGACGTGTGATTCTTTTTACTTTCCAAGGTATTGTGTTCGAAAGTGTTAAAACACTTCTTTATATATCTATTCAAATAACAGAACACATTGAGAACAGAAAACGGAATTTTTTTTTTTTCATGAAGTGTGCAATCGTATCAGGGTTGTATATACTTCAGGCAGTAAATGTTTTAGTTTCATCATTACGTACAAGAGCCCGTTTTAGGTAGGATTTCTTTAATTCAGTTTATTTGCGCGATGTGAACATATGATTAAATTCATTTAAATCACATATTTTCAGAAAAAGTACTTTATGAATTTTATACAAAAGTTATATATGTTAATGGGAAATCAAATTGTGTAGAATTTTAGGCCATCATTTGTTATCGTCATTTAACCCCCCACAATTGGAATAAAAATATATCTCATTTATGTTATACTAAGATAATGTTCAGCAAGAATTATGTATAAATTGTACCAATTACCGGATGGCATTTATATATAAAATAATTAATTAATTAATAATATAATAAAAACTTAATTTATTTAATATTAATTATTTAGGATAATGAAAATATTCACAAACCACAATGCATTTAAAATAATTCAACTGAAATTAAATGGTGATATACATTATGAGTTAGTAAAAAAAAAAAAAAAAAAAAAAGAACAAGAAAAAACAGTTTAATGATTGGAAATCCATATAAAAAGGTAAAAAAATATGTTTAAATAAATTTTAAGATAAAAAAATATGTTTCAATAAATTTTAAGATAAATGTAATGTAAAAGAAAAAAGAAAAGAAAAAACAATTAAAACAAAAATGAAAATAAAAATAAAAATTTAATTACTTACATTTATATATAAAAAATAAAAAATTGATACAAGACTCATTGTAATTATGATTAAATTGCTATCAGTTTTGCAATGAATTCCTAAGAGCAAAGCATGTGTAGATGTCATAGGTAATCGTGCATCGAAGATCGTCATGAAATATACATACATAAACTGGATTAGTATGAATAACGAATAACGATTATTCACATATATATATATATATCTGTTTCTCTGTCCAATAAAACTGCGATTAAACAGACCAAAATTGTGTTTATGTATGTCGCATGTCCTAACTTTTTTTTTTTTTATTACTGCGTTTGAGTTACTTTCGTAAATTAAAAAACACTTATCCAAGAAGTTGTAATTTTCTAGTTTTTCTTTAAATTCTTTTACAACAACAATTATCTGTTCAAAAAGCTGCGCATATAAATAAGATTTGAAATCTATACGCGCTATACACTCTTGAACTTGCATGAAATTAACTGATTTATCTCATATCTAATATTGTGGATCAGACCAAATAAAACTTCCTTTCATTTCAAATCATTCATTTCCAGATCCAATAAAGATTCATTTACCTACGGACATAAAGATTCTTAAAAGCCCTTTTTCGCTCTCTTCACATGCTTTGTGCTATTCCTATCACAAGCCAATGCTTTGAAAAAAAAAAAACGTCTGAACTATTTTGCGTTTTGATTAAATACAGATTTTTTTCTAACTCTGGAAATACATGGATTTCGACATGAACTTTGACTGTTTTCGAAATGTTACGAAACAAACGAAATGAAAAATATAAGTTAAAGGAATAATAATCTAAATATTCATTTATTCTCAGTGGGAGGGACGTGTGAGTTATTTTTTTTGTTTTATTAAATTTCTTAAGCGTTTAAATTAAATTGTGATTAATGTTACGATTAATTTTGTTGTCTTCTTCAAAGTAGAGAGTGACTTATATCACTTTCAAAACAAACAGCTCATTTATTTAAAAAAAAAAAAAAAAAAAAAAAAAAAAAAAAAAAAAAAAAAAAAAAAAAAAAAAAAAAAAAAAAACATATGCGTATGTAAATAATTTATTACTTGTATCTTGAAAAATTTCGTTGCAATTGAAATTGTGTCCTTCTTCAGAGCTGTAGTGACATGTAGTCTTTTTAATATTCATATCACAGCCAGCTTTGAGGAGCGACACGGTTTCAAATGAAAACAACTCTAAGCGAAGTGAAAATGATTGAAAATAAGATATGCACGCGAATGTCGCATGAATAACAATAATACGAGTGATAATGTTCACTTTCACGGTTGAATTATCCGAAATGGTGTAGGAAAGATATAGTTAACGTATGTAAAATGCATCTGATTTTTTTTTTATATGTGTATGTGTATGAAATTGACCCCAACGAGTTTTTATTGCAATAAAAAAATGCATCAATATATACATATAAATATCATATTAGGTAGTCTAAAAAATATTAAGCCTTTAGAAATTTAAAATACTTCCATATATTTTAATTTATTCAAAGAGGTAGACTTTATAATTTTGGGGCTTATAAATATTGTTTTAATTATTATTATTATTAAGCTCAATATTTTTATATTACACATTTATACATGATATTCATTGGTGAACTTGGAATTTTTAATAATAAATTGCAATTCAATGAACCGTCAAGCCATTGGAAAGATGCAATGTTAATGATGACGCCCAATCTCAATTTTCATCGTAAACGAGTGGTTTGAAATATATGCGTTTTTTTTTATATCATTTCATAGACATGCATAAGCATGTTACACTTAATCATTTAAATATTTTTTAATGTATATTTAGCTTACTCTCTTAGCAGCCTAATCAGAACGAGGCATACACTTCACATATCCATGTATGCAACTCGTCATGTATGATCGCATATATATGAAAGCTATCTGTGTGATCACTTATCTACCTGTCAACGTAATTGACCTTAGAGTAATTTTGATAATCTTGTTACTACTACTACTACTCTTTTGTTTGCAAACATCATTAAAAAAAAAAACCTTAATCGTATATTTGTCTTGTATCGAACATTTTGATACTCATCAAGTACGTTTATATGCTTCAAGAAAATTGTCGCTTTACAACTAACCGGCTCTAGTAAGTCGTTTTGAACTTTCATTGAGTTAGCTTCACACGGCACTCTTTTATGAAGGACTCGGTACCATTATATAAATCAAGCCTTAGTAGTGTCTTTTGATTATAGAACTGTACTTTTTCCCTAAAGTTAATTTGTGAAATTAAAATAAAATTAAAATCAAATCGGTTTATGATCTACCTGTTTTGCTTAAAGGAATAAGATTTTCCCTTCTATTTATATAATTTAGAAATCGATGCTAGAGACGCTACTACTTTTCCTTAGAACTGTATTCTCCTTTTTCCCTAAAGTTATTCTCATTTTAGATTCGCCGTTAGAAAATCGGTTTACGATCTACCTGTTTTGCTTAAAGGAATAAGATTTTTCCTTCTATTTGTATAATGTAGAGCTCGGTACTAGAGACACTACTACTTTTCATTAGAACTGTACTTTTTCTTTTCCCTAAAGTTCATTTGTGAAATTTAGTTTATTCTCATTTTAGATTCGCCATTAGAAAATTGGTTTAGGACCTACCTGTTTTGCTTAAAGGAATAAGATTTTTCCTTTCTATTTGTATAATTTAGAACTCGATACTAGAGACACTACTACTTTTCATTAGAACTGTACTTTTTCTCTTCCCTAAAGTTAATTTGTGAATTTTAGTTTATTCTCGTATTAGATTCGTCCTTGGAAAATAGGTCTACGATCTACCTGTTTTACTTAAAGGAATAAGAGTTTTCCCTTCTATTTGTATAATTTAGAACTCGATATTAGAGACACTACTACTTTTCATTAGAACTGTACTTTTTCTTTTCCCTAAAGTT
>KK351066.1:616824-634930 GCA_000671755.1 Glossina brevipalpis | reverse complement strand
TAAGAGTTTTCCCTTCTATTTGTATAATTTAGAACTCGATATTAGAGACACTACTACTTTTCATTAGAACTGTACTTTTTCTTTTCCCTAAAGTTAATTTGTGAATTTTAGTTTATTCTCCTATTAGATTCGCCCTTAGAAAATAGGTCTACGATCTACCTGTTTTGCTTCAGGGAATACGATTTTTTCCTTCTATTTGTATAATTTAGAACTCGATACTAGAGACCATATGTGTAAAAGCTGTTATTATAATTTGACTACAGGTAAAGTTTGAAAATGAGTGCGATCCATCCCAGAAGCATACAGCAGCTGTAACCATTAAAGTTAATGATAAAATAACGAATGTTTTAGTGCGCTAATAAGAACAGGAAATTAATATATTCTGTCTGATATTTTTCAATTTTAGAGATTTCAGGTTTAGGTATATATTAGAATTTCATGATGATCAAAAATATTCTTTCTTTAAGGTAGTTAAGAGAATATTTCGTATATTTTTTACAATTTTTTTGAGAGATCGAAGGGAACGTAATCGAATCATAATGAGTTCGAAGCATATATTACGCAAAAGAAAAAAAAAAATAAAATTTTCAATGTCTCACAATATTAGATGGTTTCCCAACCTAAACTTATAAATTTAAAAAAAAAAATATTTGTTTATATATTTTTCGCAGTTCGCCTATCCTTGACTTAGTCGTTGACTTCAACTTACCTATTTGTGTTCATAACCTATATTTAACTATCATTAAATCTCTTCTCTCTGAAGTTATATCTTACTATTCCGAGGTTTTGTTTTTTTTATCTCTTTGAAGTCTTGACTACTTTTTGATAATTTTTATCTATAGAGTTGAATGTTTAGTTTATAAAGTTCTGTTCTGTTCACAAAAAGTGATTTGAAATGTCAACTTTCATCGAAGCTATCTCGATAGTTAATTAGATTTTAAATTTGGTCCATTTTGAAATTATGTTTAACGAAATGAGTCAAGAATATAAGTGACGCATACATTCGGCTTTTCGTTTCATGTTGTTTTTTGCTTGTTTTCAACAGATATCTGAATATCTGAAATTCATAATCTACGTTCCACAAGTGACATAAAAAATTTCATTGGTCGACCTTGAAAAATGTTTACAAAGGACAATATCAATCTGTCTGACATCACGAAGTTCGCGATATAATTTTTTGATTTTTTCCTTTTGTTTTTCTGTTTGTTTTGTTTTTTTTTTTTTTTTTTCCTTTTTTTTTTTTTTTTTTTTTGTTTTTTTTTTTTTTTTTTTGATTTTTTTCCACGAACTTGTGCAAGTTTTTTTTCAATAAAGCGTCAATATTGAACGCTTACAGTCTGCATTGAATTTATTTAAATTTAATTTTACCATATTTGGATTAATTGGTAACCAGAACAACAACAATATAAATAAGTCATTTTCAATTTTTTCAATGATATTAAATTAATTTAATTGTCTTTTGTGATCATAAACATATATAAGAATTTTCAATTCACTTGTGCGTAGGCATGTACGAATTTTTTTTTTTTTCTCTTAACAATTAGTTGCTTCCATTTTCGGCTTTCGTGATGAATTTAATATATATGTATATATTGCACTTTAATAAAAAATAACATATTTTTTACAAGTATTATTATTATTATATATAAAAATGGTTGCCTTTGAAAAAATACTAAATACTAGGCTGGACAGGATTTGATTTCTTTATTACTATTATTATAATTTGTTTAGACCAATGAAGTACATAATTGAACTAAAAAAATAAGATGAGCACTAACAACTTTTGCTATTGTTGCAAAATTTTTAATTTTATTCTTTCATATTCGACAAACGGCAGACGGCAAACAGTCATGCAAACAGTGCTGCTCTAAATTTGATGCCGATCAAGAGTTGTACCTTCCTTGTCAATCTTGCAAATGATAAAATGAATATACCCCAGTACCCGTATCCTTCGGTAAGTGGAAGTGGAAATTAAACTGATCATTACTTCTTATATTGGGGAAAAAGAAATCCATTATTTTCCAATTCGAAATGTTAAATAAAGTCCTGAAGTTCATATAAGATTGGATGGATTTCTTTTTCCCCAAACTAATATATTATTTCGTGTGGTTTCATAAAGAAGACTAATTTCACATGATGCGATTTTTAGCAAACTTTGGTGTTACAATTATTTGGTATTTCGAGCATTAGATATTGAACTTTCATTATCAATCCATCTGGTGGTAACTCAAAAACACTCTGGAAATGTATTCAATGCTAATCGACAATCCAATAATGATAAAAGCATCTCTGCCTACATTAACGAAAATCATTTAGATCTCGAACACTCCTTTACATATTAAAAACAAAACAAGTACACGTAAAAATGGACCTAAATAAACTTTTCCTGAAACAAAATACACAAGGAAACGTAATCACATTTTCTCTTCATATAAGCTATAAGAAGTAAACCATCGGCAGACCATCCCGTTTCATATTCTCGTGTGTGTTTTTCCAACTTTCTGTCAAGACGTATTTCGTATGGTATTCAGAAAAAAGCAGAGAGAGTGATCTGCCTTAGTTCAAAACCCTCTTGAATTTATATATTTTCTTTTTTGATGAGTGCAGTATGACGTGGCGTGAATGGGCAAGTACGCGATTTTTCTTTCCAACTGGGCCAGTATGCAATTATCCTTTCTGAGATTCACAGTACGCGATTTTTGTTTCTAACTGGACCAGTATGCAGTTGTTCTTTCTGAAGTTCACAGTACGCGATTTTTCTTTCTAACTGGACCAGTATGNTTCTTTCTGAAGTTCACAGTACGCGATTTTTCTTTCTAACTGGACCAGTATGCAGTTGTTCTTTCTGAAGTTCACAGTACGCGATTTTTCTTTCTGAGTGGTACAGTATGCAGTTATTCTTTCTGACTTTATCAGTATGCCATTTTTCTTTCTCAGCGGCGCACTATGTCATTTTTTTTTTTCTAACTGAGCCAGGTCGCGAGATAAAGTTCTCTTGACAAACCTTCCTGCGAACAATAACTGAGAAGTTTTTTTTAACCTAACGAGTTTTCTCTACGAACATGTTTTGGTAAACGTGTCAGATCTGCTCAGTACAACGTTTTTTGTCTGCATTTAATATAAAGTAAGTTAAATGTGATATATCACGCAAGTGAAAACTATTAAGCTGGCGGAAAACCTTTCGTGTAAGTCTGAACAGTCTACGTTTTCTTTTGGTTCATTCTGTCTCCTTATTTATACGAAAAATTCACACTTCAAAAATTTACTGAGCGATGGATTCGAATTTTGGTTTATATAAAAAAAATGAAAAATTTGCTGAATGATGTTTAGAAATATTTGATGAATGTTTAGAAATGTTTTAAATATATTGTGATGAAATTAAATTTCAACGAAAATTTAAAACAATTAAACATTAATTTTTAATAATGAAGCTCTCATGTAAAAATGTATTTTATTATTTTTATATTATATTAATTGGGGAAAATAAAGTTTTCCCTTTTTCTTCTTCTTTAATTCTACTACAAGAGGCAAAACGTAAAACGATGAATACCTCTTTTGTTTTGTTCACCAGTGATTTCCCAGTGATTTAATGTGTTTTATAAAACTGTTCTATTTTTAAATTTAAATTTAAAAAATTATATTTTAAAATTATATTTAATAGTTACCCACCTGGCTATGTTGTTAATGGTTATGCACTTGAAAATGTTGATTGTTTTAAAGATTTAGGGGTCATATTTGATCCTAAACTGAAATTCAATCTGCATATCGAGGCTACTGTTAATAAGGTTAAATCTCCGCTTGGTTTCATTAAACGATGGTTTAAGGAGTTCATCGATTCTTACATTTCTAAACGATTATACACATCCTTGGTAAGACCGATTCTGGAGTATCTCTGTTGTTGTTTGGTCACCAAGTTACAGATACTATGTCGACATGGTGAAATCCGTTCAACGTGACTTTCTGGTTTTTGCTTTATGTGATTTGGGTTGGGATATTAATTTTTACCTCCCACCTTATGAAGATAGGTTGAAATTTATCAATTTACCGTCAGGAAATGTTAGCGGTTATATTCATGGCGAAGTTAGTTAAGAGTGAGTTATCTTCGCCCTTCTTACTTGGTAACGTGTGCTTCAATGTATCGGCGAGAATCTTTAGGCATTTTGTGCCAATAAGATTATCGCAGTATCGCACCAACTACCTACTCTATAATCCATTCCGAGTCCTTTGCAAATTGTTTAATGATTACTCCGTTCTATTTGATCTGTCTGTTCATTCCGCTAATCTTATCAGAAATATGATAATGAGATATTAGTTGTTGGATTATCCGATTAGTGGTTATTAGTTATTTGTCTACTAAACAGTACTTTATTGATTACATAAAGTGTACAATTTGTACGTTTTACTGTTATGCCTTAAAATATTAATTTTTTTCTTTTTCTTTATATATTTATAAGTGTATTCAAAAATTTTTTGATTACTTAATAATTTTTTCATTTTTTTTCACTTTATTTTATTAAATATTTGTAATTTGTAATGAAATATTTGTAATAAATATTTGAAATAATAATAATAATAATAATAAAAGATGTAGCCAGTCACACACACTTTGTAAGCCTTTAACAGCGCTTCTCAAACGCAAATGAATAGAACTTTAAATGAACTTCAAATGAAATGTTACTTTACATTATCAATGAAATGTTATTTTACAAATGAAATGTTACTTTACATTATGTTATAAAAGCTTTTCCACAATGAAACAACAGCTTTTGGCAAGAGCTTGACGCAACAAAAGGTAAAACTAATGCGTTTTGCATTCATTTCGTTTAGTTGCAATTTAACAACGGGAGCTGATAGTTCTACTAAAATTAAAGCAAAATTAAAAAAAATCTACAACATTTAAAAAAAAAAAAAAAGGAAAAACTTAGAATTGTTTAAGCAAAAATTTACTAAATCTTCAAAGAAACAATTAAACGCGAATTTAATACTAAAAACACATTTCCGGATAATAATTAAAATTAAAAAACTCGAGCACACATTAACCAACTTAGGCTTCAATCGATTCTCCAGCTTTTTTTTTTTTTTTTTAAATAAAATAAAAAGTAACAGTAGTGAAATATATATTTGATTTGAAAATCTTGTCGCCGTTGAAAAAAGGACTCTAAAAGGACACTAAAAGTTTTTAAAATAAAATCCAAAAGTGTACATATTTTTTATATAATTTTTACAAGAGACTATCAGAGAGATATCCAGAATTTTTTCTTTTTATAGAGAAACTATCGTAAGGATAACAAAAAATATAGTTTTTTTTTTTTTTTTTTTGAAAACACATACAAGCATAAGCTTTACAAGTAAGTATCACAGATGTTTGAACTTGTGTGTTTGACTTTAGTATGTAAATGTATTTTATTTATTTATTTGTTTTTTTTTTGCTGTAACTCTAATACAAATATTTTTTGTAAGTTCTCTCGGCATTCCTTTATATTATATGCTGTTTGTTTTTATTTTACTACTTTCATGGGACTTCTTAGAAGCGTTAGGTAGGTAGGTAGGTAACGGTTTCAGCTAACAGTATATTAAACTTTTAATAATTTATTGTTTACATTTCCTATTATATTACACACAAGAGAGAGAGAACTTTAAGGAAAAAATATTTTTACTTCCTTTACACACGCAAATATCTTTACATGAGTTTCCAAAAATGCGAATAGCATTTGGAGCATATTCAACAATATCGCCTTTATTCTCTTCTTTTATTTCAAGTTCATTGACATTTTTGACATATTAAGTTATGAGAAAGAATTTTTTTTTAATTTATTATAAACCTCGTTAAAGTTTTTCTTGATATGAAATATTTGTTTAAAAAAAAAAAAAGGTTGATTGTTTAGTTTTAAACACTTGTGTGTTTTTGAATAATTTAAAATATGAGAAATTTATTAGACAATCAGAATTCTAACTCTTGTATATTTTTAAAATTCGTTGCTACGTTTTTCTGAATAACCCGCATTCAGCGGCATTAAATATCTTTAATTTTTAACGAAACGATCGAGTTATGATATTTGTAAACGCTTGTTCAAAAATTGCCCAAAGGTTCTTCAATTTACAACGCGCCGAAGTGTAAGTTTGCGTTAGTTTTATTGGTCCTTTTGTAGTTATAGATAGAAACATGATAAGACTGAGATAGGTGTATTCCCTTCCTTCCTTCAAACTTAATTTTTTTTTGGTTTTTATTACATTTCACCGTTTTTTTTTAGCGGGGGAAACTTTTGCTTCAAAATTTCTTTTCATAGTCGTAATAGATATTTAAGACTTTTTTCAGAACATCTGGAAAAAAAACCATTGCCTCAAGGAAATTTTTTGTGTGGTTGCAATCTCTCTCTCTTTTCATAGTCGTAATAGATAGTCGTAGTAGACTTTTCAGAACCTCTGGAAAAGAACCATTGCCTGGAGGGAATTGTTTGTGTGGTTGCAATGTCGGCCTTTTTCCTGAAACGCTTCGAAAGAACTCTCTATATCAGAAGAATCCTTAAATTACAGTTGAAGTTAAGTCCTTTTTGCTTCTCTAAGGCACGAATACATGTCTTTAAGGAGCATTGATGTTTATTTAAAAATAGCTCTAAACGAAACCTTTATTGAGACGACCGTAGCCTAAATATTAATTCTGAAAGTAATATGGAAGGAGTCAGTGCTTTTGCTTAGAAGGTTGTGATGAATATTTTATTGTTAACAATAATGAATTTGATGTTACAAAGTTTACACAATTTTTTGTCAGTTTTTGCCATCATTCTTCATCTCGCGTACAGTATAAAACATTGAATTTGTCTTTGGTCAGCTGTAGCAAAAGTCTCAAGCTCTAGCGTAAAACCATTAGGGAGAGGACTTGAAGAAAAGTATTTGAACAATGGAAGGGCGTTTGAATGGGGAGTTCTGGGAGTTCAGATTAATTGTAAAAGTTAATAAAAAAAATTTATTGCAATGAAAACACATGTATAGAAGAACATCTTTCAAAACTTTTAAAACATTTTGCAGCACAACTCTCAATATGATGAGATGAATGTGTCCGGTGTATTTCAGAAGATAGAAATATCTGGTTTGTAACAATAAAGAAAAAGCAAAGATTATACTACGAGCGATTAAGATTTGTGGCGATGACTAAGTACCTCAATAAACACAAGTGTCTTACCTTGTTACTTGCGCGTAGAGTTTCTTTATTTATGAGGCAATAGGCTTTCACTGATTTTGATATTTTCATGTCTCTGCCTGTTTTGTTCTGTCTCTAAACTGTAACAAATTCTGACAGATTATTGAAGCACAGACTTTGCTCTTACTCGATCACTATCAAATTCGGAATTCGCTTAGATGTATCTGTCCGTCCGTCTGTCTATTTGTGGTGGATTTGATGTGTCTTCTCTTTAAGAAAAAAAAGGTGAAGTATAGTGAGACTGCTAGAATTCTTAACGTCGTCATAAATAGCTTTCGGCCAATTTTATAGTGGAGCCAATCTGTAAGACATGATAGTTGTAGTGTATATATGGCTTTTTTTTAAATCTCACTGTCACTGGTCTGCCATAAGTTAATATACACTTCAGAAACACAAGCAGATTTAATTTGGTTTTTTTGATTTAACAAAAAGTGTGCAGAAGCCTGTTATATGCCAAAGGCTTATTACGAATTTCCAGGATATGTTTCTTAAATATTAACTTCGATCTAAATCACTCCGAGATATGTTACGTTATCATCCATACAAAACGTGGCGCTTTCAACAGGTAATAGCAATTTTGGGGCGATTTATTAAACGGCAAGACCCCATTTGCTTTGTCGTTGTTTAGTCCTACTTACGATTTCTCGATACAAACAATGAACGATTTTCTAATGATCAAAAGTGAGAGAGATTCGTATCCTTTTGCTCTTGTTCTTGTTAACTTTTTTTTTTGGATATTTAATGCATCATTGAATAATCTGATCTGAAACCAAACTTTGGTCTCTGGCACAAAAATTTCTTAGCCACCAGTAAAACTTCTTAGTTTAGAATGATTTTCATTTATTCAAAAGCTTTTGTCCAATATATGTCCTTCACAATAGTTGTTGCGATTACAAGTTTCTCTTTTTTTGCTTTTTTTTTGAATATATCTTTCGAGACATACTTTGAAATGTTTTACATGTGTCTTGTCCCTAGACCTGTGCACATTCAAGTGTAGACCAAAAACGTTACTCATCGTTCTCCAGGCTTTGGAACAATCCCCATAAGGGGTGCTCCTCAACTCCTGGAGTACCAGATCAAACACCTTGGGTACATACCATGTTTCCCTCTGGTCAGAAGATTTATCTAGCTCATTTATCACAACCAGCCTCAAAACTCCCCGAAGTGCCGTTCCCAAGCGATCAGGCAACAAGGCATTCTCTAAGTTTGTTGACGTTGCCAACATAGTACAAAGAGTTTCCTCATTGGGGACTTATTTGTTCACTTTAATCCATGTGTACTGATTCCGATGTGAGCGACTCACTACCTAATTTTTCTGATTCTTATGTACTTGGAAAGACATCGACACATTCAGCAAACGTTTTATGTGCATCCAGTTCAATTACTACCTCAATCAATCATAGATACCAAGTGACAAGCCACAAAGTATTATGACTTAAATAGCAGTGAACTATAGGGAAGAGAAGACATCTAAAACTAGATACAATTCTCGAGCTTCCGCATACAACCAGAAAAATACCCGTCGCCGGGAATGAGTAGTTAAAATCTTTATCTCATTTAGCCGTCACGGAAAACCATGACGTTGATATCTGGGACCCCGCAGAGGTAGCAATTCGACCATTTATGTTCTGTGTTGCTCCAGAACATAATTTCCCCAGACATTTTTAGAGAGAGGTGAGAAAAACAACAAAGGTTATTGCCCCCTAATGGAAACAATATAAAACTACAGATATAAAGTATATGAGAGAGAAATACACCGAATAATTAATGAATAAAAATACATTAATAACTAAATGGACGATCGACGAGTACATGACGCCTTTATAATCTTCTTATCTCTTTGGAAACATTGAGTAGACATAGTACCCAAAGGATTTACAGTCTGACACAAGATATTTTGAAGAAAAGTGTTGAATTTGATTTTTAGCAAAGAGAGGAATATCCAGATCATTATAAGCAGCTTTGTTACAAACGAATTATGAGGAGAAATGAGGCGGTAACAATTAGATGAAGAATCCTAGATTGATATTTTCGGAGTATTTTAATATAAGAGTTACTGGCTGTTCCTGGATTCTGGATGAATTAGCCAACAGAACATTCTAGTTTTTAACATCAAGTCGGTGATGTTTAGCTTTTATATGTTCTTTTCATGATCAATATGTAGACCAAGATATTTAATATAATTTTTAATGCTGTCGCATTAGTGCCATTCAAAAAAATGAAGCCCAAGAACCTTTATTTAGAGCGAAATGTAACGTGTGCCTAGATTTTTCAATATTTATTTTGACGTAACATTTATTTAGCGAAAGTGATATTTTGTTAAAATGATTCTGAAGTTGATAGGAAACATTATAGTGGAATCAATGAAGGAACGCAGAATTGTTATGTCGTCTACATATCCCGCAGTTAATGTATTGTCCAACGATCAGAGAGACCATAAGTTAAATAAAAATTTAAAATTTCAAAACATTTTTCTCTAATTGTCTTTTGTTTTCATAATAAACGAATTCAATTTAATATTTAATTAATTCGATATACGCGTTGAGATTTTCGCTTACTTGTGATTAGTTTAAATTTTTCACGCCAAGCCAAAGATGTTTTTCTTCACTCAATTACACACTTCGGTATTTATCTACATCCATACACACACACGCACACACACACACACCGACACACACACAGACACCGACATACACACAAATGAATCGTTACAATCATGTTTATGCCGGTTTCATTATACGCGAAATTTTTATCAATTGATGCTTTGTGTCGATGCCCACCGAACTAACCATCTATAGCATTGAAAGCACGTTTGCTAAACGTACTACATGGATTATACATGGTTTCTTAATGATTGTATATTTATATGGAAAAGCTACTTTTTTTTTTTTCTTATATTCTGTACCTTGTTTCTCTAGTTTTAACAATTAGTAATTGCAACGAAACTGGAGCCAATAACAGAAAGAAAAAGTGTGCAATTATTGTGGTAGAGTAGAGTAATGAATGCAGCAGAGCGTTTACTTAGTTTTTTTTTTTTTAAATCTTATTTCTTTAAGTGGGCTCTACCAGGCTCTACATATTTCATGTTATGTGGTTATGCCACCAACACTATTTTCTCTTATAATTTTTTATTTTTATTTTTTTTTTTTTTAAATAATTGTCACAGTGTCTTGTTTGGTTAGTTTTGCTTTTTATGTAATGTGTGCTTATTTAACAATTTAAACTAGTGACGATTAATAATATAACGGTATAAGTTAGTTAGTGTTTTCATATGAGTCGAGTATGTATTTATTCTTAACAAGTTTTGTGATAAAAAATACTAGAAACTGTTAAACGGCTTTCGTTCGTTAGGGAAAAATGTAAGTATGAAATCGCAAATTGTAAACGAATTAACTTTAACTCTTAAAGAATAAGTCTCTTCCCCATTTGATGTTTGATATAGTAGCCATTTAGGACATTTATTATTTAATTTATACCTTAATGACTTGCCATTGATGATCAAATCCAGTCAGTTATTAATATAGGCGGATGATGCTAAGTTGTTTAAATCATTCTCCTTGGAGTCTAATTCTCGTCTACTTCAAAATGATCTTAATAGCTTTGTCACATGGTGCTCGATAAATTTTATGAAACTTATTCTAAATAAATGCAAGAAAGTGTTTTTCTCAAGGAGGAAGTTATTTAATACCGAAGGATGTGAAGATAAATTCGAATTTAACTAGCAAAGACATTTACCATTAATGTTAACAGAGCTCTGTGAAAGCATTAATATAGCTCTGTAAAGCAATAACTGTCAAGTTATATTCGGATTTGGAAGCCCACTCTGTCCAAATTAAGATACTTAGGAAACTTTTGTAAACACTTTAGTACCAAATTTCAAAAAAAATTTTAAAAATACTTCTGAAAAGCCGAATTTGAATTCACCTAGCTTATTTGAAAGCTATTTTCATACACATTCACGTGATGTATGTGAATATCGTTGGAATTTTCTAGTTTGGCCGCACTAGAGTCTCAAACTTAACTATTTTTCCATAGTAGGGTTATGCTGTGGGACCAATTTCAAAAAAATTTTAAAAATACTTCTGAAAAGCCGAATTTGANAAATACTTCTGAAAAGCCGAATTTGAATTCACATAGCTTATTTGAAAGCTATTTTCATACACATTCACGTGATGTATGTGAATATCATTGGAATTTTCTAGTTTGGCCTCACTAGAGCCTCTAATATGGCTAATTTTGTTTGGTCGGCTACCGTTGATACATCGATATTCAAGCATTTATTGAAAGGAATTCACTAAAGTAGCGGATTCATTTTGTATATTATTTTAAAGGGTGTTCCATGTAGATTCACATGACGTTTACAAAAGTTTCCTAAGGTATCTTAATTTGGACGGAGTGGGCTTCCAAATTCAACAATAGCTTGACGCTAATTGCATTACAGATCTATGTTACTACTGTTACAGAGCTCTGTTAATGTTATTGGTAAATGTCTTTGCTAGTTAAATTCGAATTTACCTTCACACGATTTTTAAAACGGTATATTTCACTGATTCCCATAAGTTAGAGGAAGTGGATTTGGGTGTGCTTTTTGACCAAAGATTACGCTTTAATTTGCACATTGAGCGTTCCTTAAACAAAGCTAGGTCAGTGTGCTGGGTTTTATTAGGCGTTGGTCAAAGGAGTTTAAGGAACCCTACATAGCGAAAAGATTATATATACGAGTTTAGGTAGATCAATACTGGAGTATGCCTCAGTGGTGTGGTCTCCTTCTTATAGATGTGATGTGGGCTCAATCGAATCCCTCCAAAAACAATTCTTGCTGTTTGCGCTAAGGAACTTGGGCTGGGACCCGTTTGTTCTTCTGCCGCCTTATGAGAATAGGTTGCTGCTATATGCTGTCATTACCTTCTTTGAAGAGACTCAGATTTATTCTGGGTGTTTCTTTTTTAATAAAGATATTTAATGGTATTGTTGACTCGCCGACATTGCTAGGGGATTTGTATTTCAATGTTCCAATGCGCCTCTTAAGGGACTTTATCTTTATTAAGCCCACTTACTGTAAATATAATTATGAGCAGTTTAATCCTTTCAGAGTAGCATGTATAATAGCTTAAACCAAGTATATTATCTTTTCGCTATCTCGGATCCGCTTAGGATCATCAAAACATTATTATTTAATATACGGCATTTGCCTTTGTCTTATCTAAATTAAAATAATTTAAAATTAATAAAATTTTCTTCAGAAATTTGAAGAAAGTTTTAAGCCTGGTTATCAATCTTTTTATTTTTAATTTATGTTATCTCATATTACAAAATTCTCTTCCAAATCTTATTCTGTAATTTCTCTTACTAAGTCTGATAGTCTCATGTTGCCTAATTGCCTATTCCGAGTCTATATGAATTTATGCTTTTTATCCTTTGTATTTCAAATGTATGACTGCATATCAATGATTATGGAACTGGACTGTACAATGGCTTAGTCGAGTTCCCGCTTAGTTTATAAGTAATTTTAATTTAAATAAATAAATAAATATTAACGAACGCTTTCTTATCTCTTAACTTAAAATATTTTCTCTATTGTTATTTAGCGTTTTCTTTCTATTATTCATAATTATCTTATGTTGCTCTTGATGTATCGATTCCTTACTAAAAAAGAATAATGTGATGCTGCGTTCTCAGACGAATATTTTCGGTGTTTAAGGGTTTCTCACCTCGAAATCAAATCAAATCTCTTATTGGTAGATTAAATAAACTGTTGTTTTTTTTCCAACAGGCGGTATGATTAGAGCCATTGAGTGGCGAATGAAATCATAATTTTTTATTTCACTGCTTTTTGAAGCTTTAAAGAAATTGACATCCGGCAAAAAAAACTTTAACTTTGGGCGTGAACTTGATTTTTTTGATTATTCATACAAAGAATAGTGTTGAGAGAATAACAATAAACACTAACATCGAGGTGTGAACTGCAATGCAGATTATTATGAGTTGCTCCAACCAAACCCAACCATCATTAATGCAATTGAGACAAAGAACGGATAACATAAGTGATATCGTAATTTCACAGCATAATGACATTGGGCGGCATACAATAGCACAATTTAACTATTACAGGAAATATTGACAACACTTAACTGGAATTCGGTTCCATTCCGTCTGTATTCTTCAGACATTATTACTTCTATTTAATTACAATCGATGACTTACTGCCTTCACATTGTTCAAGATTTTTATTGTTATGACGATGACTCAAATAGAAATGTTTTTTTTTTTTTGGGGGTATAAGTCAAAAGTACACTTGTTCATTATACCAGGCATCCGTAGTTTGCATAAAGGATGGAAAATCATTCAAACAAAATATCTTATATGGAGCTTAGTATTATCTACCCTAAGCTTTTCTTAGTAGTTATTTGTACAATATTTCGGTTTGATTATGATACTTATTTTTCCTTTGTTTTTTTTTTTGTTTCGACCAATTGTTCATTGGTTATTAAAAAACAAAACGAAATAAGTGCTTTACCGAAGATTTTCACGTTTTGTGCAAAAGTTGCTGAGAATGCTTCGAATTTGGGTTTTAATTTTTTCTCTTTATATTCTTGAAAGAAAATTAGTCATGGATTTTAATAATCGGCATTAGCGATTTAGCTTTAAATCGTTCTTTTGCTTAAATCAATTTTTTTAATTTTTTTATTCTTTGATCACACGTATTGAAACAGTTGAGCAGGATTGACGAAATATTCGAATTAAAGGGATTTTGGTTATATATAAGAGTAATATATAATAAAACTAAATGTTAATAACTATGTTCTGTAACACACCACTAAGGAAGTTTACATACATTCAAGGACTTGTAATGAATAATAATAAGTAAATGAAGTCTTTCCGGTCCACAACTGAGGCAGAAACGTATTATTTTGCTTTAGGAAAAACAGAAACGGTTTCGAAGAGTTATGTGGTTGATCTCGAACAGTCTTTATTTTATTGATTCAGATAAATGGATTATATGTGTAAAGATGCGGAACATATATTTGAGGAGATCCGATCTCTCGTACAAAATGTTTGTAGATTTTTGTTGATCGGTGTCATACATATTTCCTCAATTCATTTTGATGTGAATTTTTATATCTTCTATCCACTTCTGTTAGACAGAAAACATGAACTACTATTGTATTAATTTTCTAGTTAGTTCGGGCGATATTTAGGGTTGAGCACTTCACTAAAATCAAGACATAATAATGGAAAAGTGTAGACTTGGTGTTTTTTTTTTTTTTTTTTTTTTTTTTTTTTTTTTTAAGTAAAAAGGTAATAAATTCATTTGAAGACTCATTCATTTTATATAGTATTTTCCCTTTAATAAGGTTACCATTTATAATTTGTAACTTTCATTATTTTGTCAACAGAGTCGTTCATTTATTATTATTTTAACGTATCAATGAATTGATTTAACTCACGTCTTTTTTTTTCTTAAGTTTAACGTGATTGTGATTGTTTTAATAATTTATGAAGCAATTTTCGCATAAACCACCGAAAGAACACTTTGGCTTTAGTTTTCTTTAGATTTTTTTGTTGAATTTGTCGATGTTTGTCCGTCAGTGCCAAGCTGATACAAAACAAAACAAAAAAACCAAATAGAAAGTTAAAGAAGATTTATTTCGTTTATTTTCAGTTGAGACACAAAACAAAAAACTGTATTTGAAAATTTCAAACATAAACATTAACAAAAACAAAAACAAAGCTTTCAGCTTATTATGGTCGGATAAATTAGTAAACGGGATTTGTTTGTTATTACACTACACTTTTATACATCCTTTACACTTGTCCGAACAGTTGTGCTTTGTAAATTATTAACAAAGATATTTGCGGTTTATTTTTGATTTTTTGATTAAGAGCTAACTCAGTGATTGCAGCCGTTGGCACTTACATGTCAGCTGTAACATAAAATATATTCTTACTACTATTCTTAGGAATCAACGTCCCCAAATGTCCATGTCAATTCACTTATGATTTTACAACTTACAATGGTTTTAACGTTATATTCGGTAGCGTGAAAACATACACATAGAACGTAATAATGGGAGAAATCTTTATTACCCTGAAAGAGAGAGAGAGAGAGAGAGAGAGAAAGAAAGACTGTAATGTATATGTTTAAATGAATCAATAAATTACGTTTGCGAACTATGACCTTCTGAAGGTTTAATATTTGTTAAAATTCCACCTAAATAAGGCGGCGTAGATACATTTTGAGTTTTACATTATTAGGATGAAAAAAAAAGAATTTGTTTAATACAATTGATCGTTTATTAGAAAAGAAATCGTCTCAGATATTTTGTTTGCGCTTGTAAGCCACTACTTTCCCTTCTATCAGGCAAATTAAGAGTTTCTTAGTGAAATCGCAATTCGTCTTTAAATTTATCTACTATAAGACAAATTTTCTAAGTATTGAAAACACTGATCAAGTAAATCGTAAAAGTCGTCAATGGGAACAAAGGTTAGCCCAGAAATAAAAAAAAGGAAAAAAAGGATCGAACAGCACATTTAATACTGCTCAGATCAGTTCTGGACGGGACTTGAAATCCATATAAAATGTTATATGTGTAATGTGTAATGCCGATAAAATTTGCCGTACAATGTACATTCGTTTTCCTTCGCTGGCAGTTTTCGTTAGTAATCAAAACTTTGGTTAAAATATTTCACAATACTGTACCCGGCTAACAGCTTCAAGTGTGGCCGACTTCGTTTTTCAGCCGCCGTCATGATTCTAAAGAAATTTTCTTCGAACACTTTGAAATGATTAACATGAACACCGTCCGTAAGACATAATCTCATGGTACATTTAAGTGTAGACCAAAAACGTTAGTCATCGTCCTTCGGGCTTTGGAACAATCCCCACATGGGGGCGCTCCTCATCTCCGGAGTACCAGAACAAACACCTTGGATACAGACCATTGTTTCCCTCTGGTCGGAGGGTAAATCCAGCTCATTATGCGAACAACCAGCCACGAAACTCCGCAAAGGGCCGTTCTCAGAGATCAGGCAATGAGGCATTCTCTAAGTTTGTTGACGTTGCCAACATAGTACAAAGAGCTTCCTCATTCGAGCAACCTGATCCCCGTGGATTTACGGTTCACTTTAGTTACATCTGTACTGACTCGGATGTGAACGACATACTACCTTATTTTCCTGATTATTATGTACTTGGAAAGACATCGACACATTCAGCAAACGATTTCTGTGCACCCAGTTCAACCACTACCTCAATCAGTCATAAATACCAAGTATTATGAGCCAAATAGCAGAGAACTATTGGGAAGAGAAGATATATAAATTAGATACAACTCCCGAGCTTCCTCCTACAACCAGACAAATACCTGTGGCCGGGAATTAGTAGTTAAAAACCTTAAGGTCTCAGTTAGCCGTCATGAAAAATCAAGGAAATCATGATGTTTATGGCTAGGACCACGTAGAGGTCGAGATTCGACCATTTTTGTATTCTGCTTTGGCTAAGATACATAATTTCCTTAACCTCTTCTTCGAATAGTAAGAACAACACTGCCCTGAAGTGGCTTTCGTTTGATATATAGCGCGAAACATTTAAAGAAAATAAATTACTTTTTGGCAGAATGCGGTTGACGGTAATGCTTTCGCACGGTGAAGCCACATTATTACACAGAAAACGATGTAGAATTAGAAACGAACGCGCCCTGTCTTCAAAATTGTGTTAAGTATATTCTCAGTACCAGATAACATAAGATATTTAAGATTACTTTTCGACTGCTTTGTGTGTATGTGTGTGTGTGTGAGATAAATCTGATAATAAAAACAAAAGCAAAAAAATAAATATCCTAAAAAAAGTAACAAAAACAAGTAAAAAGTTGATTGATGTCAAAATATTTTATTTATCGTTTCATTTGTTTGTTTTTAGCCAAATGAAATTTCTTTTGTTATTAACTTTTAGAAAGAAACGCAAAAAATGTGTTTTTTTTTCCAAGTTTGTTCTTTTTTCAATATTTCTTTTTTCTTAATCATAAGACCGGTTTTCTGAGCTGATGTCATTCATGCCTTCATATCATATTTGCCAATTTGGTGTTTTCTCATTTATTCCGTTTCATTTGATTTCATTCTACTCGCCGCCAAGAGCAATGCTATCATATGTGTTTTTTTTTTTTCGATTTTGGTTTCTATCAGAAAAAATGAGCAAAAACTATATATACATATGTCTTACAGTAAGCCTGCAGTCTCAGGAAAATTTGTTTATATTTATTTCTTCTATTAATGGTGCTTTGAACCATATAAGTACGAAAGCAAAGCAACATTCACTTTTCGGTACGCTTTAGCTATTCAATTGGTCAAGTATTACCAAAATTTTACGTTTCTATACATACATACATACCACTAAAGGACGGTGTTCACGTTCATGTCGTCGAAACGTTTGCAACATCCAGAATGAAGTTTCAGAGAGCTATTTAGGCATTAGTCCATCTATCCGACTGTGTAATGTCTGTCGTAAATATTCTTTCGGGGCGAAATGAAATTAAAGTCTTCAAAGAACCTTGGAAGTTTTTGCACATAAACTGATACTGAAAATAAGGTCAAATCGTTCAAAGGGCACATCTGTAGTGCAACATGAACTGACAACATTTCTGTTTCGGGGCTTTGAATTTCTGGGCTGAATAAAGATCCATTTGAATGAAGCAAATAACCAAATTCACACCAATGGTTTTTTTTCTAAACGAACTTTCGCTCTTTGCAAGCACACACATACTAGCACATAGACCCTGGTCTTCCAAAATATTTGTTGTGACTAGAAAAAGAAAAGGGACGATTTCACAATTTACTACCTGTGTATTGAGATACGCATAGATTCCAATTTTTTATCATTAAAGAAATTTTGCAATGCAAGAAAAAGATGAT
>KK351066.1:597615-615999 GCA_000671755.1 Glossina brevipalpis | reverse complement strand
TACCAGTGTAGCCATCTACCGAAAAAATAATGGATTTCTTTTTCCTCAAACTAATATATAATCAACGATGGATTTGTCGTGTTAAAATCTTATTAATTATTATTTATTTTATTTATTTTTTTTTATTATTTTTATTATTTATTTATTATTATTATTATTAATTATTATTATTTATGAAAGTAAATAAATTACTTAATGTTTAAAAAGTTTATTTCTTTATTATTTTTTACTTGTACGGTATTTGTTCCAAACCGTTTCAATACCGGTTATCTATCTAATGTTTATAAAGTAAGGAAATCCGTTTAGAACATTTCGCGCAGTATGTCAAGACAATTAGAAGAATGTATACATAGCTTTTTCTTTCTAACTTTGATCTTATAATGTCCCAATTACACAGCTTTACACAGCTTTAGTTTTTTTTAGATATATAGCTCTAAGAAATACTGTCTAAATTCCGTATAACTTCTCTGTTATTTCAATAATACATTTTTTAAATAAATTTCAAGTTCAATTACTTTACTGTTCCATTACCAGCAACGTTTCAATATCGGTTATCTATCTAATGTTTGCATCGTAGAGAAATCCGTTTAAAATATCTCGCATAGTATGTCAAGGCAATTAAAAGAATGTATATAACTTTTTCTTCCTGACTTTGATCTTATAATGCCCCCAATTGTCTAAATTCCATATAACTTTTCTGTTGTTTCAATAATAAATTTTTTAAATAAATTTCAAGTTCGATTACTTCACTATTCCATTATCAGCAACGGTCATAAATATTCAGTTCTCTCAAATAATATTAAAATTATTTAGCGCCATAAAGACGATCACTTTATGACGCTATTGTGTTATCTTTGTTTGAAATTTCATTAAATTCCTTAACTTAACTGACTTTTATCAGGTTTAAAAACAAAGTTTAAATATTTCTATAAACCATTGAAGGAGGGGTGAAGCAAATAAAGCATTAGAGTCAAGCAAGGTCGACTATTAAATACTTTACAAAATGATTTTTCATCATAAAATGTTAGAAAGATTTCACGAGGATACACTTTTACAGAATGAGGTCCAAAAATTCAAATTTTTCACGTTAATTTAATGTATTAGTTTGGGGAAAAAGAAATCCATTATTTTTTCGGTAGATGGCTACAAATCATACAACAAAACGGTGCATATTTGACCCAAATCGGACAAACCGAAGCATGTTAAATAAAGTCCTGAAGTTCATATAAAAATAATGGATTTCTTTTTCCCCAAACTAATATTATTACCCAGTGAGATTTTTGTGAAGAAATTTTGGAAATTGCAAATTTTATTTTATACAATGAATTTTTGAAAATAGCACGTTATATGGACAGGGATCGGAAGCTTGGTCCGATTCAAACCATCAAGTATCAGATTTCCTAAGAAAAAAAATTATGCCCTAGAGAGATTGAATACAAAATTCCATGAGACAGAAGACTTTAATTGATTTTTAGATATGGTTCTAGTTCTGCAACGAGTGATATAATAAAAGATAGAGCTGTCTTAAGTTCTTCTTTATCACCTCTGGTATCACAAATAATGTAAGTTTTAAAAATCCATTTGCAACGTAAGTATTCTCCACCCTATTGTTATAGGTTAAGACTTCATACCCACATCTGCACATATGACGATTTTTGGTGAATTTTATGTAATATTTATTGCGTTATTAATTGTATGTATGACAAGCCCAACGTACTTTGCTTTCTATAATAATGGTTAGAAGATATAACTTGTTCAGGCAGAAAATTTTTTTTGTTTTTTTTTTTTTTTTTGTTAATAAATTTGTCACTGACGAAATGTTTTAAAAATTGTCTTAACGTAGGAGGGTGCCGAATATGTGCGAGCTGTAAATAAATATTGTGTGGGTAAAAGAGTTACGAAAGAATTGAAAACTAAAAATTGGTCGTTGTTATTTATAAAAGTGTTAAAAATACCACAATAATCAAATAATTAAATTTTAATATTGCAATTGCAATATTCTATGAATAAAGTATTGAGAATTTTATAGATAAGAATCCAGCTTTAGCGCAAAAAAATAAAAAATAAATTTGAATCCATAAATGAGGTACAATTGTTAGTACAATACCGACTTTCATGGCCTTATGTATTAATTTGTTTAGAAAAGCCGTGCACGGATTGTGCTCGAGATCGTTGTTGGGTTTTTTTATGAAGTTAAAAATTTATGGTCGGATCAGGTGTAGCCAATACATCACATCCTACATCAGTTAAATTAGATCTTGTAGTCATCTAAGGGCTTTCTATGAGGACCCTAGGCTATGAACACAATTAGGCTGCTCTTAGTCCTGGGGGGAAAATTACGACTACAGGTTGTTTATACACCGAACACCAAATTTATTTTAAAAAAGTTACAAAAACTACATATCATTAAGTAGGCGTGGCAGATTTTTTTCATTACTATGAAATACTGCTGAAATTTTTATTGTGTAGTCAACGAGTAGTAAGCAAGGCACCTAGAAAACAGAGGTGTTTTTAACCTAATCGATATACTCTAGGGATGACCTGCGACCGATTTAATCCATTTTCAATATCAACTTGCGTCTAAGAACTTCCAATATTTCGGCCAAGTTTGAAAATTTGTTGCTGATCTAGAATATATATATATACTTTATGGGATCCCAGAAGTTTCGTTTCGGGTATTACAAACAAAATGACGAAATGAATGTGACCGTCATCTTCGATGGTGGGTATAAAAAATTTGTGTTTTGATTAGAAAAATTTTTTTTTTTTTCATCTTCATAGTCTACTTAAATTTTATGACAAAATCACAAAAACCATTATTTTCTTGTATATTAACTGTTCGATAGTTCGATAGAAATTGCTCTTTAAAATAACACCACAAAGAACTAGATCTCTGGTTAAAAAAATCGATTGCATGGCTTGTTTTTTATTCTTTGGAATATAAATAAAAAGTATTTAAATATATGAAATATAAAATTAATTAAATAAATTTCAAAATTTGAAATAAATCGTGCTTTCTTCTACTTCTTCTAACTTTTTATAAGCTTGTGCAGATGTAAGTAACAAGCAGATAGCTTAAGATAGATCTTAAGATCTTTTATGATTTAGGCCTGTCTCTTCATATTTTTTCATATAATAACTTTATCGAAAGAGGGTGCGGTGTGCGGACAAAATTGATCCGTCTCTGTTTTTGGACTAAAACTCGTCGTAACAACAAAAGCTTTAACGAATTTCATAAAAATACTTAAAATCAAATCGACTTGATTGGATAGAGAAAACGGTTCTGAACGGTACCTCTCAAATCATTCTGGAAGTTCTATAATCATTGTGTTAAAAATTTAATATTACATATCTATAAATTGATCTCACTCAGAATTATCATTATTGGGTTTAGGCGGTTAATGTGCTATTCAGTTAATTAGCTGTTTGAAGGTTTAAAAGACTATAGCATTTTTAGTTATCAGAGATTTATAAAATTCATAAATTGCAAATGATTCATCAAATTATGCTACGTAAGCTAATTGTTGAAATAAATCTTAGAATTATTATAAAAATAAGTCTGACAAAAAAGCTTATTATTGTTGCACGCTTTGGATGACATCAGAGAACGAAGATTAGCTAACAATAAATTTGCAAAAAAACCTACCTACATATATGACACAACATAACCATCAGTCAATGGATTTATGCACTGTTACGTTGTTGCTGCTTTTCTACAAATATATTTATATGTTAATCAGTTACAAGAGAGGAAAAATTGTCACGGACCTACCTTGAACTCTCTCTCTTTTAACTAAAAGAAAATATTGATGGAAATTGTATTGAAATTGTATTCAAATTTATCATACAAAAATTACTTTGAATTGTACTTAGGCCTCTTCAGTTACACTAATTATCATCACCCTCTTTCAATTGTGACCACATTTGTTTAGCGAGAGGCATTTCATTAAAAAGTCCAGTTAGCATCCACTAACTAAGGAGCTAAAGAGTCATAAATTGCTTTCTAGCCATCATACAAAATATGGGAAGGGCAGGAATGTTTGAGATAAATGAAAGATTCATTCCAGTGTAACGGAACGAAAAAAAAAAAAACGATCTTAACTTCAAACATTTTTTTGCGACATTAAGTCAGCTTGTTGCGCTGTATGTTGTACAGAGAAAAAAAGACACAATTCATCTTAATTGAAATTAATAGAGGAACTGTACAAGTTTTATTACAGTTTTGTTCTATTTTATTCAAATGATCAATAATTGATTTTAAACCTCACTAATCGTTTTTATAAGAAGAGCGTTACATACACATAATTTGTAGAGAGAGAGTGTGTGTGCATATTGCCCTTAACCGTCTGTCTGCTCTACTTTGCCTGTAATTCATTTTTATTATCATTGACATAAACGATATATCGTTTATATTTTCTTTAGCAGTACCCAGCAGCATAATAATACTGAACGCATCAAGAAATGATATATAAAAAAGGAAAATGGTGTTGGTTCGCTTACAAACTACTGTGAAAATAAATTTAAAAAAAAAAACCAAGTTTTCAAAATATTTCTGTTGGTTAACTAAATTTCTTCTTCTTCTTCTTGACTCTGTTACTTCTAAACACATCGGTTTTCAATATGCAGATTTAATCAATGAAATATTGAAGACACCATGAGATAGTAGGTTGGGGAAAAGGTAATCCATCCAATCTTATAAGAACTTCAGGACTTTATTTAACATTTCGAATTGGAAGATAATGGATTACCTTTTCCCCAAACTAATATATACATTTCCAATGACATTGGATTACAGTTTTTTCGGAACAACCTAATGTGACTCAAATATTTAAACTTTTAGATGAAATTTCTTACATACGATGTACGTTTTAAATTTATGAAATATGTAAGAATCTGTATGTTATTTGGTTTGACTTTTTTTAAATGATGACCAATTTTCACGAACTTTCGTTGTTAAACAGAGAGCTTTCTTATGACGCGTCTTCGAATTTCAACTGATACTTTTTGACCTGAGTAATCTTCCATAAACCCAAGATTTGACGTTTCTATGACATTAGAAACATCTTTGGTACTACCCTCGTAGAATAAAAGTTCTACACCTGAAAAAGCGTCTATTCACAAATGCGAATCGCAAAACATATTCAAAGCGAAAAAATTATGAAAACCACAGTCCGAATCGCATTTTTTTTGCTCATTAATAATAATTAAGAGCATTAAGAGCATATGAAGAACATATAAGAAAATGACACATATCGAGTGCAGAAGTTATTTTCAAATTTTTGAACGAATAAAAATTTCGAAATCGTTAAGTGAAATCGTAATCGTGAAATTATGCCAACTGAACTATTTTCTTATTTCATCATTAAATGGAAGTAAGTTGGATCATAAATATTAGCTTGGGGAAAAGGTAATCCATTATTTTCCAATTCGAAATGTTAAATAAAGTCCTGAAGTTCATATAAGATTGGATGGATCCATTATTTTCCAATTCGAAATGTTAAATAAAGTCCTGAAGTTCATATAAGATTGGATGGATTACCTTTTCCCCGAACTAATACTATACATATGAAGTATCGATACATTTAAGTTTAAATGCTTCTTTGTGCTATAAGACGAGGATTAAGAAGCTATCAGAAATACGGTTGAGAGACACACACATGTACTCTAGATTAAAGAAAAAAATTCTTTCAATTCATCTGTAGGTGCTAATGGTTATGTACTTTCGCCTATGATTCGTAGAAATGCTAATTGATACGCCCATTTTTGTTTGAAAACCTAAAAATTTTACAGGCTTTCAAAGATTTGCCTCCAGGGGATTATGATTTCAAAATCTCTCCCGTGTGCAGTTATTACATATTTTCTTCTTTTATTTATTTATTCCCTTCTAACTCCGTTAGCTCTCAGATTACTGCTAATAAAACAGCAAAATGTAATACAGTTTAGCATACTTATGTAAGTTGGCACATGAGGAAAAATGAAAGAAGAGAAAACAGATTGATGACACAGATGATCATTAGCTAAATATTTCCATTTTTGAAATACAAAAAAAAATTGTTTTTACTAAAAAAAATACAGGTAAACCTCCCACAACGCGGTCAATAGGTTCCTGAAAAATTCCGCGTTATAGGAAATCGCGTTGTAGGAGACTTAGATCCAGGGCAAAAAGGGGAGATACGTTCCTAATCGAAAAAAAATAGTTTTTATTTGAGATATTTTTCTATCCATTTCGTCACAACAGCATAAATTAATTCATTTGTTATCAATTCATTTAAGCAGCGCAAAATAAAATAAAATCAAATAAAAAAGCAATTTCAACTCTACTTAACATTAAATTAAACGAAAATTGATATCACAAGCTTCTACAAATCTCCCTCCTCTACATCACTTATTATAATTTGAGTGCGTTTCAAACGTTTTGCTCATATCTATCCTAATTCAAATTCCGAGCTTGATCTACTATCAGGCTGACCCATTTCAGCGATTACTGGTTTTAAAAAAATCTTTTATTGAAGTCTTTTTTCCCTTATTTCGTAAATCTATATAGATTTCCTGGTAGGCGGATAAATTATTTTTAAGATTTGTAACTTTGCCGTCGATTAAATTCTAGCCATGCTATAAAGAGACAATACACATGCAGGCAGGCGATCTTTCTTGTAAAATTAAAATATGTAGTGTATACAAGAGGCTAGATCTCACAATTTTTTAAATAAACATATAATGCAAAATTTAAGTTTTTTAGAATATTATTTTGAAAAATTCTTGAAAAGCGCGTTGTAGGAGTACCGCGTTATAGGAAATTTTCCGCACTTTGCGAACCGCGTTGTAGCGAAACCGCGTTATAGAAGTACCGCGTTATAGGAGGGTTACCTGTATATTAAAAGAAACGTCGCCATGGATTTCGATATCTAGCGGTACAATTGTTTTGAAATAAACAAATATACAAAATATAAAATTTTATAAGTTGAACCTTGCGGTTGAATCCATACTAATGAGAAAATATTTATAAGTTGCGCGTCTTAAATGAGAAAAAACAAAACGAATTAAACACATCTAGAGGTCTGACAAAAGAAAAATATTTGAGACACACACGGGTCGTTTTATTTAATATTGAATACAAGCTTTCAAATTCATTTCAAAAGTGATTTTAACACAAAAAAAAAAAAAAAAAAAAAATGATTTGTAGGGATATTTGGGTACTTATTGATAATTTATGACTCATTGCCCAGAGGTTGACCTGAAATTTATCATCCACATCGAGCAATAACTTACTAACAAATAGGTTGAAGTGTGCTATTGTTTGTGTGTTTTAATAGCACGAGCTCAAAGCCTGCTGAACAGCAGACTTCTATTAGCATCATCCTCATATTACTTATTACTAATTGAGACCAGTAAAAAAAAATGTCACAAATGTTAAATAAATAAAATTAATAAAATTTAATAGAATTTTCTAAATTTCTAAAATGATGTAAATATCTTGTAATTTTTTGATTTACACTGATATGCAATGCGTTTAATAACATTTGATATGATTGTACTTGAAATAATTAAATCAAAGCAATCAAATATTTCCCCAGAACATTATTTTTTGTCTCTATTTATGATTGTTATCATTATAAGTCCAATTTGCATTTCAATTAAATTAAGCGCAACGTTATTTATTCGAAACTTAAATTGCTTTTTAAATGTGTAGAATAACTAAAAATTAATTTGTTGTGATAAAAGTAAGACAGACAGATAGAAGGGAATAATTTATATTCCTATTATTTTTATGAAAAACAATTTCTTCATAAAAAAAATATAAAATCTAAAACACAAAAACACACACGTTCATATCTCCAAGCTTAGCGTTCTTAAATTGGCAGTAAATCGTTTTTCATCTCAACAAGAACGACCAAAACTCAAAAATTTAATTATAAATCGGAAAAATTAAGTAAATAGAAACCAAGCAACATCAATTAAAACAGAAAGGGAAAGGAAAAATACAACGCATATATTGGAGTATCGGAAAAGTTATGACGGATATTAGCAAGGGACGCTTTAGGTCAGTTTTGCTCTTTCGAAGACATTCGTCTTCATTTTTCTACTAAAGCTAGTTAAACCTCTCTCGTTTTTGAGTTGGATTTCATAACATAAACGTAAAACTTCAAACGGAACGGGCAGCTGAGAAATGCTAAAGAGAATTTCTGCAAATGAGTTTGTGAGCGTTTTCTCTCTCTTTTTACTTCTGTCTTTAAATAACTTAAGTAAATATAATGCTAGCTTAGGGGCAAATGACTTAATAATATTATTTTAATATTTGTTGTAGAATTTTCGTATGGAATCGAATTAATACTAAATTGACATTACAAAGATCAAAGAAATTAGAAACAAATTATACGTATTCTTTTAACTAAACTAAAAAAAATAATGAAGACTAATAAACGACATAATCATCAGCATTATTCTTTTGTTAATCCTGACCTTGTTCCTCCAATATATCTAACTAATATTAGCAAAATCAAGATTAGAACATTTGCTAAGATTCGCCTTGGGCATACTATTGCAACATACCAATAGATACTTAAGAAATCTTCTGCCTCTATCTGCTGTTGTCGGCAAATTCTTACAATAAAACACCTTCTTTGCGATTGCATAAATCTTACTCTTATTAGACTGAATCGTATTTGGATTAACTAATCTCATGGAAATCCTGAAATCAGCTACCGAACGTAACATCAATTTAATATATAACTTTATTAAAACTACTAAACTTAATATTTAATATAAGTTTGTGAAAAAAGAGCCGATAGTCTATGATGCTAGTGCTCAATTAATTTCTCTATTCTAAGAATTGATTTCATTAGTCTAGAAAATATAATAATAATAATAATAATAATAATAATAACTAAACTAAACTTAAACTTGGCAGCATTAGTAGTTTGTAGCGACATCGCTTTTCCATCAATCCAATATTCATGTATTCATTTCCATATCCACGAAAAGCAAAATTACATCCTTTTGAAAAGAAAGTTGAAGTTACCAATTGCTTCTCTTAGGTAATTTACAGTTTTAAAAGGCGTTAAATGTGGTCAAGGCAATTTCCTGTCACGTTCGTTATTTTCAAGCAAAAAAGTGTTTCGTAAGATTTTGGCAGCTTCAATTACTTGCTTACGATAATAGAAAAGAAAGTCACGCAATGTGTTCGCCCGAAAGCAATTTACACTAAACTTTTGCAAATAATTGGTGAGAAAATTGTATAAATTATTTTGGGAAAAAGAAAAATTTGATAAATATTTTCTGCAAAATAATTCTCAGAGTTCGTAAGGATATGATTTTAAACAAATTAAACTAAAGTGAAAGTATAACGAGCGAACAAAATACTGTATGAAAGATATGTTCAAATTGCCTTGAGCTGCAAATATATTTTTGAATTTTTTATTGTGGAATTTTTTTCCAATTTATATGACCGTAATTCCTTTGTGTTTGTCATTATTTAATATCAGCAATTTCTACTCCATTTTTATATAATTTATATTTAACGAGACGAGAGATTCCATTGCATTCCAATTTCAATATCAAGATATCAAGATTACCTCTTTTAACGTTACTTCAGGAATATTCTTTAAACAATAGCTAATTGCCACCGTTAACGGAGAACATTGATCTTCATTTTCTCTAGATGCAACAATTTCGGAAGCGAAAAAGCTCTAAAAAGCCAAGCACCATCTATCTAGAAAATTCGATGCAAAAAGTTATCATCGAAAACCTAAAAAATCTTATCACTCATTAAATAATTTTTTTTGATTTCATGGACAATTAAGTAAATATATTTTTTGGAATATATAATAACTTGTTTTTATCTCAATAAATCTTTACTGAATTATTTCTATATTAAACATTAAACGCCTTAATGATCTTTAATTTTTTTGGTTGAATTAAAAGCGAAGTTAAACCGCATCATTAGTTGCGGTCTATCTAATTTAATTTAATTTTAAACTGATTTCATAAACCTCGCAAATGTATTCTTTGGCTGAAATTTAAGTAGAAATGTTAAGAATCGTTTTACATTCACATATCAACACTTTTCAAATAATTTGAATTTTTTTTTTTTTTTTCGTTGAAGTGATGAAATGACGTGCTATTCTCCACGCTGATCAATTTTCCCGAATATTTTACGCGTAATCACGTTACATCATCACTGTCGCCATATCAAAAACTATCATTTTTAACGTCAATTATAAAAAGTTTTTATTTTTGAAAAGCGTTTTGTTTATCTATTTAAAAATGTCATATTCACCTCGGTACACTAAGTTATTCGGTTTACATACGAAATTAATAACGATTGTAACGGAGACAAAAAAAACAAACTACACCCACACGCTAAATTGACAATGACTGCAGTTGTTATTACTAAATTTGGTTAATTCAAATGATTCAGTCCGTCATCTTGATCAAAAATGCTTATAATTAATAAAAAAAAAAAAAAAAAAAAAAATAAAATAAAAAAGGAATAATTCATAGGCTGATTTTATCTGCATGTATGAATATGCAATCATTTATGTACACACATATACATATTTATACACTAGCGCTCAAAAGTTTGCGACCATATCTACTTTTTAATAAGAAAAAATGCGGTAGAAAAAGTAATAAAATTAAGTTTTACAATCTTTTACAAGTGCAACTTCACAAAAAGGAAAATGCTCACATTGAAAAAAAAAAACTTAGAAAAATTTTTCAATGTCCATGACTTAGAAAAATTTCATCAAATTGTAAGAAATTCTTTGATTTCGAAAAATGAAGAAACTGGGATAAGTCAGAAAGTAGAAAATGTTCTGTTAGGCCCAAATCCACGAAGAGAAACAATCATTTCAATAACAACTTTTAAAAGACGTCTACTGTTCGCGAGGCTGCTGCTGCTAAAAAACTAAAACTGACAACCCTAAGTAAGAAAAATTTTCTAGAGTGGGCAAATGCACATAAAAAGTGAACAATATAGATCTGGGAAAATGTCCTTAAGAGTGACGAATCAAACTTCAGATTTTCGGCTCCAAAGAAGAGAGAACTTCAGGGGTTTTTACTATCAAATACGGTGGTAATTTGGTTTGAAGAATAATCGAAAAACCAAAAAAGGAAGACTATTTGAAAATTCTACAGTATGCAGTCATGCCCAGTGTGCTGAATCTCATAGGTCCTGGATTCATTTTTCAGCAGGTTAATGATCATATTCGTTCAAAGAGTGCTAGAATTTTCCGACCACCAAAAAAACTGAAAAGAGCTTAAAAATCATGCAATCTCCTGATCTTTTTCTCATTAAACTCTCTCTCTCTCTCTTGCTTGGGATGAATCCGATAGAAGAGCGAAAAATCTATCTCCTACAGGCTCAGAGCGTTTATGGCAACTATTAGAGATCGAATGGAGCAATGAATGAATAGATGGAGATTATTTTAAGAAATTAATTAATCGAACGCCTAAAATATGTGAGAAGATAATAGAAGAAAAATGTGAACATGTCGATGAAGTTAAAATTTGATTTGATCGCCGTATTGTATGTGAAAAATTTAATTTAAGTTAGTTTTTGATTAATTTGGTTAATTTTACATCAATAAAATTAAAATTTAGATAGCTTCGTTCCATTGTTTTATTTGATTTTGCATTACAGCCCACAAAGTTCTGTACACATATATATACTACGCGTACATATATATATATATATATATTCTTTTATAAAATAACAATTGATAATAATAACAATTATGTAGACATAGATGAGACGTTTTTGTTTAACATTACGTCAAATTAATTAATACTCTTTAGCGTCTGGTTAATTTTACATCACGGAGTAGCATTGGATCTTACCAAATACGGTTATACGTTTCTGTTGCTATTTTAAAAAAAAGCATCTGTTTATATTTAATTAGCTTAAAACTTGCAATAAATCAATAAATGGTGGGTGTTAACCACATTAGTACAATCATTTGCTGGACCACTTTTTAAGCTCTAATACAGCAACGAATTGCAAATGCATTTATTCTCTACTGACTTTTATTTAAGGCTGAGAAGAAACTAAATTGGTTTGCTATATTAATTAAAGAATAGAAATTATTTTCCTTGCAAGATTGATTGTTAATAAATGTTCTTTATATTCCCATGCGTTGCTTCTGTTATGATTAAGTGAGTTTATCAAATAAGAACTTCTTTTTGAGTTGGCATATAAAGACAAACTAGGGTTTAAGATAGTAAAATTTGATTATTTTTATACCATCCATCAAAGGATGCGGGACTCTTGTCTTCATACTAAAAAATGAAAAAATCAGCCACGCCTACTACAAGTTATAAGTGTTGAAATTTTCATTACCAAAACCTAAAGAAACCAAAAAGTACTGTTATGATGAAACGAACGATAAGGAGAGTATAAAAGAATCGGACAGTCGGACAGCCGAATATAACTTTTTATTTGTTCATCTTATATGTTTGGTTGGAATTTTTATTTAAAAATTATTGCTAGTGAATGAAAGCTTTAAGATTTAAACAAACAAAACTTATGTTTGAACACCAATTACTGGGCACATCAATTAGCACCAATTGATTGCCAGTTGATTTGAGGCCATAGACTTGATTGTATAACGGTATGTTGCATCATCTTCTTTTTATTATTCATCTAAATAAAACTCATCTAATCTATGGCACAACAAATTAGTAGTTACATATATATCTGTACCATACTTCATATAGAGGATGCAAGTCTTGCCATTCTCACTCTCAAAAGATTACTCGTACTGCACATGTCATTCATCATACCGTATGAGTTTTATTAACTCCATATGCGACAACTTCGCTTTATTTGCATAGTTTCCTAACTAAAACCAATTTTTTTCTATACCATATCCTACTTGTGGATCGGGGTTTTGTAAGTTTTTGCGCATGTATGTGACATCTAGAAGAGCTTAAGATAGACTAGATAGCTTAATGTATCTTCAGTTAAAGAAGGAGAATGAAAAATAGAGGGTAACTCGTCAATTACGGCTGCAAATTCATTTCGTCAGACCGCAATCGAACGATATTCAGCATGATCTGCCATTAGAACCGGACTTAGAGTTCACCGATGTACATACAAAAATTTTCATAGTTTAATTGATGCGATAACAAGTTAAAGTTTTAGAAGAAATTATAAAATAAATGCGACGAGACAATCTTCAAAGAAATGTGATGCCGTTATGAAAAGATGGTACAGAGTTTTAGATAAGCATTTAATTGCAATTTGTGCGAATGATAACAATATTCCCACAAGATAACATAATAATTTCACTTTTGTTTAGTTTATTTACCTTCATTTTTAATAACGAAAAATAGTAAAAAAAGAAACAAATTTTTTTTTACATATAAGGAGGTCTTTGGAAGGCAAAAATAGAGAATATATTACGAGATTCTAAAGACAGAAGAAAAAATAATCTGTTATTGAAAGAAAAAACTGCAAGAAAAAATAAAAACTGAACACTTTTTCAAATCATTTTGGAAAAAAGAAAATGTCTAAAATTGAAATTAAATTACAATTTATTTTGATACTGTGAGGTATTCAAAAATTCCTAGTCCTTGGCCTAGGGTTCGCTCGCCATATACCCAGGCGTCCAATTTATTTCTGTTCCTCTTCGGAATCAAACAATCGGTCTCTCAGTGTCTATTCATTAATTTTTATCGATTTAATTATAAAACGAAATAAGACTCAAACTATTCGTCCCTACGTCTTAGTCATGCGTTTCTGTCAACTCTACGGACATAGTATTCATCTCTCTATACCCTCTACGTTCGGATGGACTCAGACAAGATCAGACAAAATGCGACCAATATCGTCGCTGCCCAAATCGCCCAAAAAGAGGAAATGGAACCCTCCAACGTTCCCCACTTGGCCTTTTCTAAGTCTCAGCAGGTGGCGTTGCCACCTACTCTTGTTTCCCCAGGGTCGCATTTGACCCTTCGCTGTGGGTTACTGCCTATTGCAGCAGCCACACAGCAACTAGGGAGTGACAGCGTGTGGACCAAAACGAGGGTGCGACTTTGGTCCTTACAATACGTTTTGTTGTTTCTTCGAATTTTAAAAAGTATCATTCTCTTTATGAAAAACTCTGTAAGAGCTTTTATGAAAAATAGCTTGAAGGCGGTTTTCAGGCCTTTTAAATAAGGTCGGACGTCACATCAAATATAGTTTTATTTCTAACCCTTTTTTAGTGTGCAGACGCATGAGAGATCAATACGCAAATGGATGTTGTTGGCCCTTAATGGCATATTAATTCACTGAGAAAGCATTGCATTAACCTTTTAAAAGCATTCATAAGCTTGCGTACATTGTTTATAAAAAATATCTTCGCATGTCTTTAAAGAAGACGTGGTTCTAAACATATGTATATTGCAAGCAAGAAAAAAGGAAAATGAAAATTTTCATTTATATCTAGATGATTAGATCTATTTTTTTTTTGATTAGATCTTTGGTCACTAGCAGCTCAGAAATCATTAAGTGAATGTGTGGCTTCTGAATTATTGTCAATTGCATTAAAGAAGATTACACAGGCTTAAAGGGTTCAAGTGTGCAGATAAGCCTCCTGAAATCTCTATTAGTCGATTATGAGGTTTTCTATATAAACTCTCCCTTCTAACAAGTCATATAAATATAACTAATGTGTCTACCAATTATCTTCCAGGTGTAATTGAAATTTCTGCATTATTTTATTATAACAAATTCACTAATATGAAAGGGTTTTAAGAACGCGATAAAACTGTCATAAGTACGCAAACATGTAATTAACATTAGTAATTTGCACAAGCAAGAAAACAAACAACATAATAAATATATATCATACTTGTGTCACAAATAATTTACATACTACAGTAGCAGTAACAGTAAGAAATATGAACAGAAATGTAAAGAACACGAAATCGAACTATGATTGAAAGACAAAACAAGTGCAACGAGTTTTAATTTTTTCCGTGCATGGAAGAGAATTATTTATTTGATTATACTCTAATAGGAGAGTGCAAACACGTGAAGTTAAAATACGTTTTTGAGAACATTTCTCTGACAACCATTATCTCAATTCAAAACACTTCTCGCTTAAATTCTGTTCTTGACATGAAGGAAATAATGAGCTTAAAGAAAAATATATATAAAAAAAAGAGAATCTTTTACCTGTGACATACATATGTAACATATCTATATAACAGCTATTCTCGATTACAGGAATAACGGATACGATTTTCTATTCGTTCTAAGAGAGGTTCAATGCTCGCTAAGTATAAAAGCACTTGTCACCTAATCAAGTCAGTAAGTACTGATTTCTAACAGCAGCAATATTTACCAGTACGGTAAACTATTCAATTGAATATTGTATTGAATGTGTAATCACCTGAGAGATTTCGTTGTGCAAAGTCAACACTTAGCGTCCTGTGTAAAACACAACTATTACTTTATCACCGTTCAGTAAAAGTCACTTACTGTGTTATCTTGCACATATATTTCTTTTACATATTCACATGTACCGAAGTCAAGGACTCATGAATTCGCATCGTTCAACTTTGAATATTAAACGAACATGAGCGACATAGAAATTGCGCATTGATTTGCTGGGTGGGCCTCTTTTCGGTTCTCTTCCGTAGACTCTTACGCGCAACCTGCTATATTAGTCATGAATTGAAGATGATTTGTTCTCTTGATCGCTATTACGAAACATTACAATATTTTTCTCTTTTAGTATTCCTCGAAAATAATGTATATATTTCTTCTTGGTGCTTTTCTATTTTAACAAAAAAAAAAACGCTATTGCTTTTGTTTCTCTATGCGGAATATGTCTTTTTTTTCTATTTATATTTTTTCTATTTATTTCTAATTTTATCTCTTGCTTCCTATCACTTTTTTCCTTTACTTAATCAGTCAGATGCTCTTACGGATGCTTGTCCGCGTGCGTAATATGCACATGAACGATAATGTCGCTATTTCTAGAACAGAAAACGAAAGCAAAACACTACCTTTTACTTCTAAGATCACAATTTCAATGAAATAAAATACTTGACCTCAACTCCTTCGATCAATATAAAAAACACTCGCAATGTCTTGAAAATGATATATATCCACGTTTTCATGATTCTTAAGGAATCTCCCTAGTCTGTTAATACTTTGAAAATTAAGGTCGGATACTTATTATCATAGATACGTCTATATTGCAATATTAACGTAGAAAAAGCTTTAACAATCTCTAGATATGGACGAGATGATACACAAATAATTGCAATTATAATTATAATGGCCATCACACGAGATTTTGATGTTTGATTTGTAATTCTTTGCTTAGTGATATATTTTCTTGTCGATAAAAATTTACAATTGTTAAATAAAACGTTATTATGCTCTTTATGTCATACTAAAAATAATTAAAGTATATTTGTCTTAAAATTTAATAAAACATATACGTGTACCAAATTACCAAATGTCTTTTAAAATAGTAAACCGCAGTGTGATCTCAACTTCAAGCAACTAAAAGTATGCTACTAAAAACTAAGAGTTTTTGTTACGTTTATGAGTTCTTGTCTTTTAAAGTGAAATACAAATTAACTCAACACGTGTATATATGTATGTTTGTTTGCAGTTTTATAAGGCACACATAAGATATATGTGGCTCTAAATAAAAAGTAAATAAAAGTTAAAAAAAAGAAAAATAAATATATAAAAAGAAGGTCAACTGACAAAATCGCTATACACGAAAGCTAAGACGCTAACAAAGTCTAATAAACATTGATTTCTTGTCAAGGTGGATTTGATTCTGAAATATAATACTTTTACGTTACGTTATCGTTATAGTTGTGATTATTCTCTTGTATTTGTATTTGTTTTGGTTTTTTTTTTTTTTNTTTTTTTTTTTTTTTTTTTTTTTTTTTTTTTTTTTTTTTTTTTTTTTTTTTTATAACAACGTTTCAAACATTGTTGCGGCCGAACACAATGTGCTGGCATTTCAATAATTTCTAGAAATTGGCCAAACATGTTGCTTAACAACCGGTTGGCAAATAAAAGAAATTAATATGCGAGCGTGTATGTGCGCACACAGATATGTAAACGTAGATTGATGTCTGACACAAGAACGAGAGCGTTCCACTGCATTGTATTTAAAAAATTTTTCTTAGTCTTCAATACTGAAGCGGAACTTATTTTGTTGTTTTAGCTTTACACAAGCAAAGGAGTTTCAGGGAAAAATTAAGACAAAACCTGAGAAAATTTTATTTAATTTTTGATATAAAAAAAAAAAAAAATTTCCTTCTTACACTTGTAAGCTAATACATGTATGCGTACGTACGTGTAAAAATTCTGCAAATTAATGTAATGCGCCTGTACTACGTTTTGACAACTTGAAGATTTGTTTATATTCGCATTCTTGTATGAACTACAAATTTAGTTGCATAAGTAGATTTTTAGGTTAATAGGTAGTTATGTGAAACTAATTTTTTCGCTAGCCAAAGAAGGTTTTTTTTTTTGTGTGGGTGAATGGAAAACACGAAAATTTCTTAAGGACATCTAATATCAAAACACAGCGTTTCGTAGTTTGGATTCGGACGATGTCGCACTGTGTTACTGCATTTAGTTCTAATGATAAAACTGCTGCTGCTGCTGAGCAAAATTTTCTAAATTTTATTACTTCTAGTTAATATTGTCCTCCATTGACGTTTTATTGTCTGTTTGAACAAATCTCCAATATTCATGAGAGTAATAGGTTCTATCGTGGGTAGCCGCCTTGAAAGATTAGTACAGAATTCAGATTCTGCCTAAGAACGGGAGCTTTAAATAAAAAAAAAGGTCTCCTACAATTTTATTTTTTATAATAAAGAGTATATTTTTTTTCGTATAATAAATATTAAATCAAAAAATTCTATTCGCATTCTTAATAATTTTTAAAAAATGTTGAGTTTACTTAAGAAAAAATTCGTCTTTCTAACATTTTGTTGACGTCTTTGCAGATAAAAACAGATTGAACTATGGTGGCCGGTTTTGAACAGCGACCTTGGACTCCAACAGTACGACGAGGTCAAATTGCAGCTGAAACTCAAACACCAGGACCAGCATCAGTGGCGCTGCCTGGCTTATTAGGTAAGCAATGTTAACCTTATCAAATAAAATCCATTAGAAGTTCATAAAGAAAACCGATATTTTATATATATGGGGGTTCATAAAAGAAGTACATAATTACCAACAAATCGAGTTATAGACCATTTCAGCTTTCCATGTCGAAACGATTTAAATTAATTTAGAATATCACGGCATTATTATATTAGTTTGGGGAAAAAGAAATCCATTATTTTTAAATGAACTTCAGGACTTTATTTAACATGCTTCGGATTGTCCGATTTGGGTCAAATATGCACCGTTTT
>KK351066.1:572866-586362 GCA_000671755.1 Glossina brevipalpis | reverse complement strand
GGTGCATATTTGACCCAAATCGAACAATCCGAAGCATGTTAAATAAAGTCCTGAAGTTCATATAAAAATAATGGATTTCTTTTTCCCCAAACTAAACTAATATTAGACTTTGTTATCACATAAACCCTCTACTTACCTAGAGAATGTTTACATGAGTTGAAGTTCAAAAAAAAAAACAAAAATTTATCTGATTCAAATTTGTTACAGTTAAAATTTTAGTCAAATTATTATTTTGAACCAATTTTTAGTATAAAATATTAAACATTATAGCTTTTTGATATGTCCCGGCTTACATTTCATAAGTGCTTTTATATGGAAGGAGGTTAAAGAAATTCGACCATTCTATTCAAATTTTTCACATCAACTTAAGTAAGTCGATCAATTATTATTCAACGATAAATTATCGTAAAAGCGATCTGATCATGTCCAGTTCATTTCAATAATTTCTTTCAAATGCTTGGTCTAAGAGCATTGACAGACATGAAAGAGACAGACAGACAACCTTAAATTGATTCAGGAAATGATTCGGTATAATAAGGTGGGTGGTCCTCCTTAGATTCTTCTAGTATTACTTAAGCAAACTTAATAGGCACTGTGCTAAAAGTAGTTGTATCGCAATAAAAATTTGTATAATTCGAAAATGGTTTTAAAGCTTAAAAAAAAAAATTTTCATAACTGAGCCTATTCATAAAACAAAGTGCAAAAATATTAAAAAGAGAATAAACATCTTGACATAACCTTGAAAAAGCAAAAAATGTTTCAATATAAGTGAATTCATACAAAACAATTTATAAATTATATACAAAAAAAAAAAAAAATATATATTTTTGATTCACTTTTATCACCAAATTATTATTTTATTTGTTCTCTTCCGTATTTGTGTTCACTATAACTTCACTTTCACAATTGCGTAGTGCGTACAAATTTGGTTATACTTGAAAACGCAAGCATGCATCAGCAACAATTAATGCAGAAGCAATTAGAACAAAAAGAAAGCACAACCACAAAAACAACAACAATTACTGAAGCTCATACAAACAATTTTGAGAATAATCGAAATATCGTAAAATCGTCAAATAAACAAAATAATTTAAATGAAAATATTAGTAACTCGAGCACTATGGTAAATGATAGAAAATCTAGATCACCGAAGCGCACGAATACTACTAGCATTAGAGACAACGATGCTCAGACTTTACAGCAAGTGCATCATATTAGTGGTAAAGATGGTGAGACCGGTAATATAATTACCACAAAAATTCAGGCTATAACTAATGGCTACAAGGATGATGGTACTGTTACAGTTCAAACTAAAGGTAGCGCTAATCTACAACAAATTAAAGCAGACAGTTCTTTGAAAAAAGCTCACGTAGCTGCTGACGGTGCCACAGTGACTACAGTGAAATCTTCGAAGAGTTCAAGCGTTAAATATGCCGTCGAAGCGAATACAGTACGAGAAGAAATAATCAGGTAACTCCTAAAATGGCACCAGAATCAATGCTAACAGCTAACAGCTAACACACTATCTCACTCATAACAATCATTTTACTAATCAAGAAATAGAATATATGTTCGGCTAGTGTCGAATCTCTGTTATCCTTCACCAATGTATTGCTTTTTACATGTCTTAATATTTTAAACCAAATTTGAAATAGGTTTCTACTCAATAAGTGCAAATATTTCTTATTAGTAGTAAAAATGTCTATGGGTCTGTATAGTTTCTTGATACACTATCATGCTTTAAATAATCATGTCCGATATAGTTGAATCAAATTTTGGTCGATGTTACCTTTTTCTGAATTTTCGTTTTTGTAATTTTGAATTTCGAAATAATGAAGACCGATTACTCGCATTGTTTATTTTGGTTCGCAATCAGCAAAAGAGCACCTGTGTCAACAAGTTTCTGCTTTCTGCAACCATGTATCGGACCGATGTACAGAAAGACAAAATTTAATCTATTCAAAGTCGTACTTTAATTAATTGTTTTAATTATTGATTAATCTCTTCATAAATATGTAAATAAATTTACAGCATATGATTGAACGCAACCGGTAACTTAGACCATAAGCGCCTTTGTTGGTATCTTTTTTTATTTATTCAGCTTTTATATATAAGTTCTTTAATCCGAATTTCTGGAATAACAATTTTGATATACGTTCATACTTTGAAGATATACATAAACAAGGAGTTTGATTGAAAAGATTTGATGCACTCGTCGTACAGCCTCGACATTGTCTTACCCAACTCCCGTTTGTTCTGCTTTTTGCGCAGTTGTCTTAATGATGTAAAGTTGACTTCAAAAGCAGTCCTGTTTTGAATACGATGCATCGGATGTCCGCTATATATAAACGGATGATCAGAAAGAATCGAGAAATAGGGAACGCGACAGTGTGATATGTGAATTCTCGATCATAACATGTGTTATGATTTATTAATTCAATTAAATCACTTATTTTAGTTTTTAACCCACAAATTCCAGAAGTCCTAAAGTTATGGCAAAATGATTTTGCAAGAAAAGCTTCAAAAGCTTATCTACCAAAATTTCGCAAATATTTAATGCATTTAAAATATAAGAAGCTTATACGTCTGAATTTTAGTAAAAAAAACATTACTAACTTTTTCCTCCCTGCAATGTTACTGTGGGCCGCACCGTACTCTTCACCTTTTTATTTATAATTTTGAAGCTAATTCTCTATTCTTTTTTTAGTCAACCCTTACGCGATCGAAATGTAAAAAAAAAGTTTTTCAAATTCAAGACCTTGTTTATTAACTTTCGCGTAATTATCTAAATATCTTTCAGATATTTAAGAACTCAATTGTGATTTTTAGAATTTGTATACTTTTTAATAATAAAATGATTACATACTATGGTGTCGGTTGAAAATTATGAAGACATTTTTCAGCTAATATCATTTTAAATAATTTATTATTTTAGCTCCGAATATCTATAAAATTCCTACAGTTTTGGGTATCAGCAAAGAGGGTACTATACGTTCTGCTCCTGCCTATACTATGGCCGGTCGACAGAAACCGCCACCCTTGCCTAATCAATTAATGCCTGGTCCTGGTTATTACGATGCCGAATATGCAGCCATTAAACGTAGATCGCCCATGTACTCAATGGGTGGTAAACATAAAATGCCTTCCGATGATATTATGAAACCCGGTCCAGGAGCTCATTGTCCAGAAAAAGTTAGTTTATTGATTATTTTTTTTGTTAAATTTGTTAAAATAATATTCATGATTTTCTTGCATTACAGGTCAACCTATCAAACGTACCTGCTTATAGTTTTGGCATAAAACATTCTCCTTATTTGGGTTATTTACGTGATCATCGTGATTATGGCTTTTCAGGCATTTGCTAAAATATTCCTTTTACTAAGAAATTAACAAATTTATTTATCTTTTTTGTTTGATACCCCCTTCGCTTTTATTTTTTGTATGTGAAACTCGTTGATTATTTTAAATTTATCGAAACTTTCCCTTGCTTTATACTAATAACAATATTTTCATATCTAATATAAAGTGTTTCACTAATCAAGTTAGTCTTTTTTATAAATTTTTTATTTTTTTTTCTAATAAAGTTAAAGTTCTATGTAAAATCATTATCTAAAATATGTTAATAAAACTTTTTAACAAGACAAAACCGATTTTATTTTTTATTCGAAAATGTTCAAATTAATATTGAAATATAATCGTTTTAGAACTAAAAAAAAAAATATTGAACTATGAGCTATTAATCTTGCAAGGTTTGAGATATAAAAATTAATTTTCAACTTATATTTATGTATTGTTTTATTTGTATTATATAAAATTAACACACTTCACAGAAAATATATAAATATTTTCTTGTGTGATATGATAAGTAAACATAAGTGACTGCCGAAAATGTAGTTAACGTTCAAACTGTGGTTACGTTGAGCAAGTTCCTATAAAATATGTTATGGGTTTTTTTTTCATATGTGGATAATTTTTTCTAAAACATTGCATCTATATTATATTATACTCTACAATATTCGTAGTAAGTTTGTGTAAAAGCATTCAGCATCTGGAAGTACTTGAGATCGACATTCATTGTATGATCGAAATCGATTGGGAATTATTGTCTCAAGTGTTACGCGCGTGTGTTTCTCCGCCGGATTTGTGTCCATTTACTGTGGCTTCTTCAGGTATTTTGATGGATTTTCGTACTCTGACGTATTACAGCCCACGTACGAATGATATTGAATATGGATTGGATTGGATTGGATCATTTTTACGTTAAGTCTATTCTGTTTTGAAGAACATGATTGAATTTTTTATATCCGTCACATTCATCTTCAAATAGAAAGTTTGAAAAGAATTAAATTTTAGAATTCTCCACAATATTGGCTGAGTGTTTGACTGATTCTTTTCCATTTTCAAAGTGGAAATTTTTTTAGCTGCATCTTTTGCAGTTGACCCATCCATCTTGCTTGCAAGAACTTCCAATATTTTTGTCAAATTTGAAATCAATATTTTGAGCCTAAACAATGCTTATCATAGACTTTACACAGACAGACGGACAGACAAACTTGCATAAAATTTGATGCTGACCAAGAATATATATACTTTATGGCGGGTCTCTGAAGCTTCCTTCTGGTTGTTGCAAACAAACAAAATGACAAAACGATTATACTCCCATTCCTCATACTTCGGTAAGAGATATACAAATTAAACGCATTACTTTTTAATTTTTTTTAAATTTTTAATTTAATTTTAAAATTTTTAGGCTTTGATGAATTTTAACAAATTCTCACTGATTGCCGTTTTTACGTATATCAAGACAATTGATCTATTTTACACAATACTACAGGCTGTACAAACTACTACTTACTATGGCTTACAAGGAGAGATTGATAGTAATAAATAACGCTCTGGGATGCTCTCTCTTTCAATAGCTAAAGAAATATTTGAAACAATGATGTTATTATGCTAACATTTTCTATTCCATAAGAATCGATTGAAAATCTGTAAAGGTTGACAAAAGCAGAGGAATAGTTCTTTCAATACTAATATTAACGCAGAGAACTTTGTTATAATAATTTGGTTGTTTTCGCCCCCCTACATGAACAACAATAATGAAGAAAATAGAAGAGAGCCAAATATGTTGAAAATAAGAAAATAGTTCCTCGAAAAGAAAGAGACAGTAATTTAAATCGTCTATTTTCTCTTGATAAATTAGATTTGTAACTTATGCAAACGGAAACGGAAAGTGAAGGAAACGAGAACTTTTTCATTTTATGCTTAGTTGGGTATATGAGTTAAATTCTTGTCATGATACGGATCTTTTATAGTCGCAATTCTTTTCTGTTATGTAAAATGAATGGTTGACTCCCTAAAAAGGAAAGTGAAAATTAAATAATTAATAAGTGTGTGTGGGCAACATTACCATGTATCACTGCTGGTAACTTCCATCTTTAATAAGAACTGACCATAAATCACGCATCGATCAAATAATTTAATTCAGATTAAAATAGAGATTTTATTAAATAACATAAACTTTAAGAGTTTTCCGTTTTTCAATCTATCTGCCTATTAAAAACCAATGAAACCTAGTTGATATCCTCTGGAAATCTTTAAATTAAATATTAAATGCTGAGACGTATCTTTGAATTCACTTTACTCTCTCTCTCTACCTGCTTATTCCTATCGGGAAAACCAAAGTAAATGTCTGAAATTTGACTTGAACCTCATCAGGGAATTTTTACATAAAATAATAATTTTTAATTAGCCTATTGAGATATGCTCGCGTTTCTTCCCTTCTCCCATCGGTCCATTATTGTTATAGAAATTTCTGTGCACATTTGAAATCAGGTTCATTCTTAATTAGGCTTTATATAATATACATCGCAAGCCTTTACATAAGATAGGGCAGTTTCTTGATCAACTTATTGTTGCATGTCTAACCCTCCATCATTTCCAGTCTTATTAATTATAATCATTAAATCTTTAGTAATATAATAGAAAGCTTCGCTGAAAAAATGTTACAACGATTTAGAAGATATTTAATTTTGGGGAACAATAACGAAAATTGTGGATATATGTACGAAGAATATTCTTATCATCAATAAAAAAAACGAGCATAAAAAGGCTCTCTTTCCAACGCATACTTGAATATATTGTTACGAAAATCCGAAATTGGTAAAATACGCCTGCAGCAAACCTTTCGAACCATGGAGCGATTGTAAATAAAATGTACGCTTTTTATTATTTAATAGGATTAAGGAATAATTATATATTATTTTTCAGTGAAAGTTTATCAAAAAGAACCTATAAAATATTAAGAATAAATAAAATAAATATTTATTATCACGATTTATATAATAAATTCTATAAATAAATACTTTCTCAAGCTCTTTTTTAAAAGTGCTTTACAAAATATAAGAAAATTCTTTCGTTTTGTAAAGTATAAGTTCATCCATTTCGTAGTCCAGATTTGGCAACCTTGTTTTAATAATATATCTAAGGCGGGATTGTCGTCCAGAGCATCAAATGTTTATTGTAATGCTAGCCATTTTATAATATGGATCACTTAACAACGGTTGAAAGTGTTCAAATTATAAAAACAAACTGTCGATTCTATAGTAGTAGATACGCTTCGTTAGTAAATTACGGTCGGCATAAACGATCATTTAATCGCGCTGTAGGCAAAATTGTGAAAAAGTGTAATGAAAGTGCATCTGAAATTGAAACTGAAACTAGAGCTGATTTCTTAAGATCTATACATCATTGAAAAGCACATTCGACTAAAAACTTTTAGTGACTGTCGAAGAGGAACGAAATTTGCGAACTACATGACGCGCACAGCAATCTAATCGGTACAACTACACGATTACCATTTTTTTGATGATATAGACGCTGAAGACTCTCCGTCTTGGTGTTGTTGCGCGAGAAATTGTGCGTGTAATTTCACGTGTAATGCGAATTGGCCACCAAGATCATGTTGTTTCTCACCACGGGACTTTTTCTTGCGGGGTTACATAAAGGATCAACTTTATGCAAATAATCTTCAAACTCTTAAAGCTTTGCAAATGCAAATCCGTCAAATAATGGCCGAGCTTTTGCCCGCTAGGTGGAGACAAGTCATCGAATATTATCCCAAAAAAATCCAATTCTCTAAGATGTGCCGTCGAGGACACTTCAATTGTGTTGTATTCCACGAAGACAGAAATAATATTAAAAAAAAAAAAAAGATTTGTTTTTCAAATCCTAATCAGAAGTTGATTTTATTTACGTTTACTACAAAAATACAAAATAGATGACTCTATACTTGGAATTACAAATTAAAATCATCTACCACTATGTAATCTAATCAGGTTGTTCGTTTGTTCGTACATCTCGTATCTCCACATCAGTTATCATTACTTCCTCTAAGGCTTGCTTGAAGGAAAAATTTAACATTTTTGCAAGTATTTGCAACTCGTGAGAATGGTGCGTATGATGTAAGAAAAACACTTTTTTCCTTTAGTTGCCATTCATTTTTAAGTAAATAAAAGTTGTCATTTAAACTCATTTTCTAGTTTTCATATTTAAAATATTTGAACGAAAAAATTTTTCAAAAAAATTTAAAAGAAAATTTTGGTTTGGTTTGTTTTGCAATGAAGTGAGCAATTTTTAAGAAATGTACGCAATTAACTGATAAAATTAATATACGCCTCGTTATTAAAATTTGAGTACAAATTTGGTTAATTTCTGGATCATGGCGAACTTTAAAAAGGCAATACGACGCATCAGGGATTGCATGCCGAGTGAAATATCCGTTTCAGAAGAAAATTTGTTTATAATGTGAATAGTCGTCAACAATCGTGAAATCTTCGATTTTTTTCTTTAGATACAACTATTTTCCAGATAGACGGAATCTGCATGTGCGACCTCTTGATTGGACTTTCTTTCCTACCTTACCTGAAATTTATACCTGGCTAGATCTAATTATAGAAAATTATCCCGAAGTAGTTACCGGCTTCGAGATTGGTCGTTCGTATAACGGTCGTTTAATAAGAGGCATTAAAATCTCATTTAGACCCGACAAAAAAGCAATTTTTATTCAATCGAATATTCATGGTAAAGAATGGATGACATCGGCTGCTGTTACTTATTTAATTAACGAATTACTCTTTTCGAACAAACGCTATGTACGCAAAATGGCTGAAAGTCTTGACTGGTATATTGTACCGGTATTAAATGTAGACGGTTTTGCTTGTTCACATCGAAGGGTAAGCAAATTAATTTTCATTTATATAAACAACACCTTTTCATGTTTACAAGAATTTCTTGTCATCTATAGAAATTAAAGTTCAGAAAATCCTTAAAAAAACCTATAAATGCCCATAGCTCTTGCGAAAAATTAAATGATAACTCATTATATCCATGTGGACGTAAGCGATATATATTTTATTGTAATCTTTAATACGTTTTAAATATCCGAAATTATTGAAGGAAAAAGCTATGGTTTCTGCTTAACCGGAAACACTGATCCAAACTGCAGTGAGTTCGATTCAAGTAAACGAAGACGTTGTCTCGGCACATTGGCAAAGGCTATTGTTTTCCCTCAACCGAACTCAACAACTGATCGGGTGATCGACTTTATTAAAAACAGTATACCAGATGACACAGTTAAGATTTATATATCCCTACGCGAGTTCAAAAGAAAACCACCCGTACCCTTGATTCGTAAGTCAGATCTTCCTGACAATTATCAACAGATGATGTATACGGCAAAAGCTTTTACCGAAGCTATTTATTCTGGATTGGGTGCCGAATGGGATTCTGAAACCGTTTCTAACGCTCTGGGTATACTTTGCTGGGTATTGAATAATAACTGATGAATTTTAATTTAAAATTTTTTTAATTTCTAGACATTTTTACCGAGGAACGAAAACGTTCCAAGGATGTAGAAGAATATGTACCAATGTCTTTCACCATTAAATTGCCTGACAAAGATCAAGATAAAGAATCTGGCTTTGTATTGCGAGAGGAAATGATTTTACCTATAAGCAAAGAGCTTTTAGATGGATTTGCGGGAATGATTGAAGCAGTTAAAGAGATTCGTTATATTTAAAGGGTTCTGATTTGCTGTAAATGCAAAGATCTAAACAAATAGTCGACTGCTTTGTAATCAAAATTTAAAATTGATTTCTTAAGTAGACGAAACAAATAAATAAGTTAAAACAAATCGAAACAAAAAATGTATGCTGCTGAAGATTTCTAAAAGTAAAGCGGCTATTTTATGTTCTATTGTAGCTTATTGCAAAAACATATATATGTATATATGTACATATAGGGCTATTTATCGATGGAGTATTGCTGTTAGTAGTAGTTTTACGAGACGTTGGTGCAAAAACGTCAGTTTAGTTGGCTTGATTGACCTAATCGCGAAAGAAACTTGCAAGAATTTGTAGTGGTTTTTCGTTGAGCTTAAGCAGCTTTAATCATCTGGCGAAATTTTTCTAAATAATTAAATTCGGGAAGAGCTTCAGAGAAGAGGTTTTTTTGCTATTAATTCAGTAATTCAATTTAAAAATCAGAGGAGGCTATTGGCCGATTCTCTGAGTTTGAACTGAATTGAATTTATTATATATATATATATATATATATATATATATATGTATGCCAATGGGACTGCAAGTCTCATCCGGAACAGCTACAACCGAATATTAGAAAATAAAGTGAAAAATATGTGATACAAAATTTAGCTTATATAGAAGGCTCCGATGTCTGTCTGTTTTAAACATATTTATGTTGGCAATATCCTTGATATTTGGTGGCAATGCGTTAGCGCATAACCTGACCGCATTAACAAAAAATAGCCTTGAAGATTTCAAATATTTATAATCAGGAAGAATCAAATTCATTGTACGTCTACGACGAACTGGATCTTTTCAAATAGATACCTTCGTAAGCCAATTGAAATGAGCTTACGCATCAGGATCAAATTTCAAATATTAGGAAAACAAGGAAGACTAGTATCCAGAATCTGTAGTGAGAGTTGTGATATCCTATCATATTTGCGTTTATTAAAAACATATCTGACACGTTTATTGACGACAGACTGTAACTTAGACATTGAAGCACTATCAAGGTCGCTGTAGACGTTGGCACCATACGAAATGAGAGGTACATTAAGACATTTAACTAGTCTCAGTTTAATAGGGGCTAGAACATAGGAAGATGATAACTACAACTTCCTCAAAATGTTGTGTGTACGCACAGGAATCAATCACGAAACTTAGATTGAGTATCTGACTGACTAGTTCAATTTCCGCGTTGGCCATCCAAACACTGGGTGTATAGTCAAGATCATAAGCATTGGCCGATATAACAACAGCTTTTGTTTTATCAGAATTAAGTCTGAGATAATTGTCAACGGATCAACGAGAAATACGACTTAAGTTGTCATTAATTCGTAATTTTTATTATGCAGTCCCAGCAAAATATAACACAAATGTTCTATGAAGTTTGCAAGAGTGGATTAAATATATTTATTTAGTTCTTGAATGTTAATTTTAATTTACATAAATATTAAAAAATTTATTTAAAAGAAATCAAGTGCTCAAATAATAATAAATAATAATGAAATTGCAAAGCTTGAATGGTGAACTCCAGGAAAGCAGTAGCACTGAATGTATTTTTCCTCCAGAAAGTGAGTCCTTACGCGACGTGTTCGTTATATGTTATTTTTTAAAAGAAAAGTTTTAAAGAACATTTTTTATATAATTTATTTATTATAATTGTTGTCTTGTTTTTTATACTCATCAACAGGGTATATTAAGTTTGTGCGGACTTTCGATAGAGTCGTGTTTTATTGTACCAAACAATTCAGAATCACTTTCTGAATCGGCTGTCTGTCTAACTAACGTCTGTTTATGAATTACTTTGTTCAATCTACAGGTTCAAAATTTTCAAATGTTTTGACCAAATTCCTTACACAAACGTGTTTTAGCCCAAGGATGAACGCCGTCGAAAATGTTTTGAATCGGACTACTCCTACCACTAATCATATATGGCCCTAATTTTAAAAAGTTGTAATACGAAATGTGTACCTTGCAACGGCAGCCATATTGATTAGTTTGCATTCTGCGTCATTATCGTGCTAAAGATGTGTGCACAATTTTGACATGATCAGAGATTCGATAGTGTTCGAAATTTCGATTTAAAAAAAAGGGCTGCAGCAACCAACACTGATCGAATTACTTACTGAGAATTCCCTTAGACTATGTAGAAATCTGAAGTTTGCAAATCTTCAAAGAAATTACATTAATTCTTTGCTTTTTATGTTTATCTATTTGTTATTGATATATTCTTAAAATTGTGTTATGTGTACAGTTCGAGAAATATGTCAAGAGTTAAAAAGCAAATGCAAAAAGATATGATAAGATTAATCGAAAATTTTCCTGAATTTCGACTATTGTTCTTTTGAAATTTTTCTTCAATTTTAATTAGAAATTTGGCTGTTGAAATTCATTTTTTTGCCTATGTCCCCCAATTTATTTTTCTCTTTTTGCCTTCAAATATAACCTAATTTCTTTACAGCTTCAATCATTCCAACAAAGCCATCCAAAAGTTCTTTGCCGACGGGCAAAATTTTTTTGCTTGGTAACTTAAAACGTGATTTAGTACCTTTACCAGGTAATTCAATGGTGAAAGTTATTGGTATTCCTTTCACGGCATAAGCCCAATCTTTGCTTCCACCGGTGAATTGGCCTAAATTCCAGAAAATGACCATATCAATTTCAAACGTTAATAAAATTATGTGTGTTTAGCATACGCAATATTTTAGCACTGCTACCACATTTGTATTTCGTGCCATACCGCATGCGTAAGGCGCTAGCAAAAGCCTTGGCTACAAAAATCATTTCTTTATAGTTTTTTGGAGGTACTTTGGTATGAGTCCAAGGACAAAGTATGCATTGTGCGGGTGCATGTAGGGCTACATAAATCGCAATATTACCTCTTGGTATACCATTATCGATGAAGTCAATCAATTGCTTAACTTCCGGTTCAGATTCAGGATGAGGACCGGCATATTGCATTGAGCTGGGATCAAACGTTTCCCCTTCAATAATTTATGATATTTAAAATGTCATGGGTATTAAAGTAGAAAGTCGCTTACCTCCCCATTGAAAATTGAAATTACGATTTAAATCAATGCCAACACATTTGGCATTTACGGGTCTTCTTGACTTTTTCCACATTCGATCCTATTAGCGGTAAGAAGAAAAGTGCAGAAATGAAAACTGTTGTTATATATTGTGAAAAGTCAAAACTCTTTTACTTTTTCGTGTGAATAGACAAAACCGTCTACATTTAATACCGGTATAATATACCAGTCAAGGCTCTCAGCCATTTTGCGCACATCGGGGTTCTTTGAAGACAGCAATTCCTTAATTATATAAGTAGCAGTGACCGATGTAATCCATTCCCTGGGGTGAATATTCGATTCTACAAAAATTGATTTTTTACCGCGTTTAAACGAAATTTTAATCCCCCTAATTAAGCGACCTTCATACGAACGACCGATCTGGAAGCCAGTGACTATTTTCGGGTGTTGTTGTATAATCAGATCCAACCAAGTATAAATTTCAACCAGTGTGGGATAAAAAGTCCAATCAACATCTTTCGGAACAAGATTTTTTCTGTCTAGAAAATATTTGGTTAATAAAAGTCAAAACATTCGAAAATTATTAATTTTTTACATTATGAATAAATTTTCGTCTCTAGGAGATGTATAAGCGGATGGCATGCAGTCTTTGATTCGTCGGAGTACTTTTTTAATATTCGCCATAACTTTCAGAAATATGAACTGAATTTTTTTCAGATAACGATAGTGCAACGAGTATTATTAGTTTTATTGGGACGGTTGTGTGGTTTAAATTGTTGAAAAACTTTCATTTTTTGAATTTTTATTATTTTTCGTTTATTTATTTTTGAAATTTATTTTGAAATAAATCATTTATGTGGAATGTCTAGAATTTATTCGTAACTCTCAAGATATTCATATTTTTAAATCAAAAAATGAATTTGAACGAATATTTATAAATACTCATAAATCAAGAGTTACTAGAATAAAAAACACAAGGGGCTCTAAAAGAAAAACAATTAACTGTATCGTCTGAATTGATAAATAAAACCCATATTTCTTCTTATAATATGAGATACAGTAGCATCATGTATGCAAAATGAACTCGAGATAATCGTCTTTTGCGCTCTCCTGCTACATCAAATCCAGAGACTTTTAAGTAGATGTCTTTTTGAACAAATTTGCTTTAGTATTGAGTATAAATCCTATAAAAATTATTATCGCAACCTCTTTCAAAGATGCATTTGTAAGAAAAACCAGCTATGTGAACGTAAACATGAACAAACCTAAATATATTGTTCAACATTTGCAATTAAAATTTGTGCATTTTTTTAATCATAATATGTTTATATATTAGTTTGGGGGAAAAGAAATCCATTATTTTTATATGAACTTCAGG
>KK351066.1:558399-572091 GCA_000671755.1 Glossina brevipalpis | reverse complement strand
AAATTGTTTGATCGATACTTTACGAGAAATCTACCAGTGTAGCCCATCTACCGAAAAAATAATGGATTTCTTTTTCCCCAAACTAATATAAAATAAGAAATTATATATAAAATAAGAAATTTATTTAAGAAAGTAAAATTTTGTAAAATTTTTTTCTTATTTCATTTTGTATGCTTAATATTTTTTACCATTTGTATTTTATTTATACAAAACAAAAAAAAGTCAATTTATCTCTTAGTTCTTACGATTCTCTCATTACATTGGAAAATTTCCTGTACTCTATTGGAAACTTAGAGATGCTTGTTACATGATTCTAATTATAAATTTACTATTGTAAATCTCCTCTCAAAGAGACACTAAAAAAGACACTAGTCACACGATGTTCCTACTGTTCTTCTTAAAAGCACAAATCTAAAAGAGATTTTTATACTCAATACTAATGCTAATTTGATCCTGGAGAATTTTCTACAGATTTAACGTAAATGAGAAAATATATTTGCCGATTATGGCCAACAAATATCCTTACAAATCAGATGTTATCGAAGACTCTCAACATGTCCTATTTTAGAGATAATCTATTGCTTACATAGTTAGCCCCAAAGACAAGCGTAAAAAATGAGATATAAGTTGACGGTTGGTTTTCTTGTATCAGCAAGTCACATGGGGTAAGGAATAACGAATAGATAATATTAAATAAAACCCGAAGTTAGTCGCCGTTTAAAAAAAACAAGTTGACAATCCAAAGTTATACAGCGTGTGTCCTGTACAACTTAGTGGCAATTTGTACGTCTTGTATGATTTTATGTGTGATTTGAATTAATAAATGGCCAGTTGACCCTAAGATTTTTACTTGAAATTATGGAAACCATAGGAATGTTGAGATGTAAAAATAAAGTTACTTTTATACTGCGAAAAATTAGTCATAATAATGAAAACAATGGATTAATGAAAGGTCGTATATTGCCGTTGCGACTCAGATCTTGGTACGAGCGCAATATCTACGCTTAGGTTTCCTCACGGCAAGCCTCCACTCATTTTGAATATCAGAGTATTCAGCGAAATTGACGGGCGACACAAATTTACATATTTTCTTTTTCGCAGCTTTAAATCTGCGAAACATAGCCGCAAAAGAGTGATTCCACCAGGGTGTAGGAGAAAACGATTTCAAATTGTTAAAATTCGTCCGTGTCGCAGACAATTCATCAAGAAACAACTGTTGATTTTCTGAAATATTTGGAGTAAGGGAAACTGTTTATAGTCTACTCAATAAGACTCGACATGAGATGAGATTGTTAATAATATTGATTTATTATTCACTTATTGGCGAACGGTGACTATTACCAAGCATCGAAAGCATCGCTCCGCCACTTAAAGGAGAGAGAGACTGAATTGGTGAAGATAAGGTCAAGAACACTACGTGAAGAAGGATCATTGAGTGACGGGTGAAAAGTTGGAGACAAGTCTTTTAGGAATTTAGAACTGCTTGATGTAATAACAAGCGCATTCCCCTTGTTTGAATCCAATATATCCCCAAACACGTGATGCCTAGCATCAGCAAGGATGACATTTGTAAAGCTGTCAAGAAAGTCGCAGAGACCTCCCGCCTTATTACGGAAGGTCTGAATGTTAATGTTTGGTGGCAGATAATAGGAGGTAATAACGATATTTGGATTTAGATTAGCGGTGTCTACAATGACAATGTCAGCAAGTGTAGGAAATGGACTTCTTTTGAATTTTATATTTTTCCTGATGGGGACTGGCATCACCGTATCCATCATCATGACACTTACTATCCACAGCGTAGTTAGACATTTTGAGATGAGTAAGAGAATCATTGGGGAGGAAAAATTCGCTTAAGAAGAAATCCAGCAAATCAAAATTGCGTCTGAGATTTTGAATGTTATATTGAAGGAAAGATATTATACCGATGTGGAGGATAACGTCAACAATGACCTTCTCCACAGAATCGGCTTGATCTTTATTTACTGGCAGAGATGTTTTCCCCACTTCTTCCGTCTTTTGCCTTTTTCGCGTTTTAATTAAATCCATGTTTTTATTAGCAAATTCGTTGAATTTCTCTAAATTTAAAATGACTTTATGTTTTTCTTTTTTAAATATAATTTTCTTACCTCAAGGTTTCCGAACTCAGAGGACAATTCGGATAAAAGCAAAACCGTGTTATATAGTGCATTGTTTTGCACACTTTCACAGAAACCACTGAGATTAATCTTATGAATATTTATATAATAGAAGTAATTTGATGAATTAGGAGAATTTAATTTTTTTTTTTAATTTTTAATTTCTCACAGGAAAAATTTGACTTGATCTTCTGATTATTTTTAAATCAACAGTTACTAAAACCAATAATATTATTATAGGATTTCTGCTTCCGATAGTTTAATACGAACTCGAAATAATGCGTTTTATTTTAGTAGAGAATACAAATACTTAGGGACAAGTAAATATACCTTGTTTTCGAAACCCAGCATTTGTTTTCCGATTTATAAGAAATGTGTATGGATAGCCATTAAAACAAGAGTTCGAGCTTGTAGCAATTCTTTTTGTCTTTTAAAATAGAATAATAAGAAATTTGTTGAATATTCGACGAGTCTTTCTTTCAGTGGCATTTTGAGAAAACTTAAAAAACATAGACATTAACGTTTAAAAATATGAATTCCTCAAGCCTCATAGGTCAGATATAAGATGCTTTAAATATGAAAAAAAATATTCGAAAATATTACGTTAAATATCATTTCATGACCAACTGTAGCTAATTCCAAGTTTAGTTTTATCATTTCAAATGCATTATTGCTTAGCTTTTAGTTACCTTTGATTTTTGGATAAACATAAATTTTAATTCGAATTCATTTTCCAAGTTTTTCTATTTAGAATATATAAACAGTAAATTCTAGAAAAAAAAAAAAAAAAAAAATGAAAATATATTGAAAATCAAATCTTCTCTATCGCTGAACAAAATTAATTAATGCTTCGTTTTTTTAGTTTAAAAACAAGTTTGCTTAATTTAGGGAAAGGATTATGCCGAAATTTACAAACCATCATCCTCAGCTGCAGAATCGCATCTGTAATCGAGTGTGAATAACAGAGAGTTATTTGAAGATATATTTTATAAATCAAGTCTCTTTCCAGACAGAAGGAAGGTTTTTTCGAAAAAACCTGATGGACAAGCTTTTAATTGGACTAGCTATCACACATTGAAAGAAATCTATCTGTGGTTGGATTATATTATTAAAAAATTCCCAAAGATAGTTGTGGGCTTCGATATCGGTCGTTCGTACCAAGGTCGTTTAATAAGGGGCGTTAAAATTTCTTTTAAACGTGGCAAAAAAGCAATTTTTATTGAATCGAATATTCATGCTAGAGAGTGGATAACATCAGCTTCTGCCACTTATATAATTAAAGAATTATTATTTTCAATGAATCCTGCTGTACGCAAGATGGCCGAAAGTGTCGACTGGTGGATAATACCCGTATTGAATGTAGATGGGTTCGTTTATTCGCATGAAAAGGTAAACTTGTTAATGAGTATTTATACAAATACAAATTTTTACATTTGCTTCCCTGCCATCTATAGGATCGAATGTGGCGAAAATCAAGAAAACCATCAAGTCCTAATTGTTTTGGCACCGATTTAAATCGTAATTTCGACTTTCAATGGGGACGTAAGTATTTCATTATTTTAATCTCTACAGCGTTTACTTTTATAACAAATATAATTAAAGAATCTGGAGATATATACGATCCTTGTTCGATAGTGTATCCTGGTCCTTATGCAGAATCCGAACCAGAAATCGAACAACTGGTAAAGTTTATTAATAAGAAGATACCAAATAATACTATTAAGATTTATATTGCTCTGCATTCGGCTGCACAAGTAATACTTTCACCCTGGAGCCATACCGAAGATCTTCCGGAAAATTACAATGAAATGATGTTTGTAGCCAAAGCTTTCGTTCAAGCTTTGTTCAGGCGGAATGGCACCGAATATACTTTCGGAACCAGTGCTAATACATTGGGTCAATAATTTAAATACCATCACAATCTCAAATCAGAATTTATTTATTTATTTTTTTTTTTTTTTCTTAATTTAGGCAAATTTTGTGGTGGAAGTAAAGACTGGGCCTACGCAGTGAAAGGTATACCAATAGCTTTTACCATTGAATTACCTGACAAAGGTGAATTCGGTTTTGAATTGCCACAGCAAATGATTTTACCTGTAAGCAAAGAACTTATAGATGGATTTGTCGGAATGATTAAAGCCGTTAAACAAATCGGTCACATATAAGCATAAATTAAGCAAACGTAAAAAGAAGCATTGAGGTTTCACGAATCGAAAGTTTGTTTAATAAACCATATATTAGGGCAATAATTAGATCAAATAAACTAAAAATAATGCAATTTATGATATGAATTATTATTCAATTTGGATCTAACTTTTTAGTATGCACTTCGCGTTTATATACACAAAGTGAGCGTTTGCAATGGAAGTCGATTTAATGTATGCAGGTCTGCTATAGAGTTCAATATAGAGTTTAGTATAGAGTACATCTGCGACATAGTTATATGAACAAACGTGTATGTATGCTTGGCTTTTTTTTATCATGGTTTCAGGCGATGTCGCATAGTAATCGATACTATAGCATCATACAAGCCGATACTATAGTCAAATCCGCCCACACCTAAGTGTACACTAAGCCGAACAGATTAGTTTTAAATAAATTTTTGTCTCCTTCCTTCCACATAGGAAATAGAATACTTATTTAAGAAGTTTAAACCACACTTTTAAATTTACATTAATATATATATATATATATATATATTGTTGCTACAATCCTAATAAATTATTCAAAACATATAAAATCACATCTATTTTGTTTCTAGTATTAACAAGTAAGAAAATTATATAATCGGCTTTACCGAAAAAAGGGACAAAATTAAATTGCAATAGGTGGGTGTGGCAGTGAAAAAACCTTCAATGTTCCTGCCAAATTTAAAAACCGGTATCTTCTTTTTTTCGGCCAGTTGAATGCATACCACAGACATTACACAGACAGACGGACAGACGGGCATGCTTAAATCGATTCCAAATCTGACTGGAAAAAATTCGTTAGCTCCAATATTAGACAGTCTCGAAATTGCACTTTTTCTGTTTCTTTTTTTTGTATCTTTTAAGAAAACCTGGTGGTGACTATGATTTCCTTGCTTGCTGTATATTTTATAATTATAAACTAAAAATTTCAAAATTGAGATACAATCGGCATGCAAGCTAGAAATACCCAGAATGCAATGCACGCGAATTAATATTTAGGAAAACGATTTACAATATGAGTTAAAACAGAATCAACTTCCGTTTTGATTTAAAAATAGAGACTTTTTTTTAGCGGTAACTTAAATTAGTGCATTGAGCTTTGAATCTAGAATACTTTGCAAGTTTGTAATATCTATCTAAACCATTGAAGGGCTGTCTTTTTGGATTAGCTTCCTGTTGAGTGCGTTAAGAAAAGATCTAGACTGTTCAGCTGCATTGACTTATCTTAACTATTTGTGTTAACTTTGAAAGCTATAATGAAAATAGAAAATTTTTCTATATATTAATTGTGTCTACGTCCTTATACTTAACTTAACTTTGAACTTAACTCCTGTTACAGAAGATCTTAACAATTTCAATCGCGATGGGAACAATAAAATGTTAAGAGGAGGGATTCCGTACAGATTCCATTTGAAGCGATGGTAATTGATGTAGCTAATCTTTTGGAGGCGTCCTGGATTTTGGCAGTTACAACGCTGGCCGTCCAGGTAAGGTAACATTAGACTAGTTTGGTCTAAATTGCACCAGTGAAGGATAGTGAAATAAAAATATTTTCCTTCAAAAATGAAATTGAAAGATGTGAAGTTGCTTTTAATGTTAACTAATGTATGTTTATTTCGTCGCTATTTTATTAAGAAAGTATCTAATCCGTAAAGTTCGAGATTTTTTGAAGAGTAAATAAGAAAATAAATTTATTTATTTTTTAATGATTTCCACGTCAAAATGAAAACATGATTTTCCCTTAAAATATAAAAAAGAAAATCATTAATACTCTTAAAGTTGCAGATACATAATTCATCTCTCTTACCGTATCATGTTCTATACTAGAATTGATCATTATATGGCCACGGGCTATTTTTAAATGACTCTTATATTTCGACAAGTTAAGCTTTTTATCATCATTACAGATTGTTCCCTTAAATACAAACGTTTTGAATAATTATTAAGCTTTTTTCTGGGCTTCTAAATATTTCTAAATATTTTCTAGACTACTTTATCTAGTACTAACTAACCTTCTGTACTGGGCATTTACTAGGTGCTCCGTATATGTTTAACATTTCCTTATATTCCGTAGGCACTTGCAAGACTTTAGAACATAAGTCTGTTGTATCGTCTTTAACTAAAACACCATCCTTACGTATTTGGTAGTGAGCTAAAGCTTTGCTAAAATCTTTAAATGTTACACATCCTTTCGGAATTAGTTCACATTTTTTATTCAATATTATATTAAAATCTTCATCAATTTTTATTATAGCATTATTGCCCGCGCAGTTTTCAGCTTTCAACAGTTTCATTTTGTAACCATTCTTAAAGATTGAAAAAATAAGAGAATCACATAATATTAGTATAAAAATTTAGAATTTCATTCAAGCATTAATAGACGCTACTTACGCAGGTTAAAACGGCTTTCAGTGATGTAAAAAGTAAGAGCGATACAATGAACACTTTTAACATATTTTACTTTTTTAATTTTTCGACTACAGTAAAAACGGCGAAACGATGAAGTGTTGAATAAGTTTCAGGTCAAATAAATAAAATTATTTTTAACGAAGTTTTGCTTAATGACAAATAATTGCGTGAAAGCGGCTAGTTTTGAATCATATTCAAATAACTTTACAGCACGACATGTAAGAGTTGTTACAATTAATCACATCCTCAAAATTCAACGAAGTTATAAATATTACGATAAGAAGCCAAAAAAAAAAAATGGTTGAAATGAATTTATTTCAATAAATATTTCATTCTGCTTTCGATCTCTCAGCCATGCGAGCTGGTCACTGCACAGTATCAAATGGAACGTTAGAATAATTTTGGAAATATCCAGTTATCAATTAAAACGAAGTTTTTTTTCTTTTTTTCCACTTAGTAAGGGATCTGCATTTTCATTTTCAAAGAAATAAGAAACCATCATACAGCGCCGGAGTCGAAAAACCGCTTCAAACGCGCACCTTTACGATATGTAAAAGTGTCTCCTGAATAGTATGCGGTGCGGACTGGTTTCACAACAAAAAATGAGGTTTTGCTTATACACTGAACCATTGAAGTGAAATTGAGCCTTTCCAGAGGAGAAGATTTTCTTTCAAAATTCACCGTCACTTTTAAATCGTTCGAAGCCACAACCAGCGTATTTTTGCGAATAATCGCTTACAATTATCCGCTGGTCTTTATTTTTCACACGATCGACGTTTTGAATTTATGTGAGTTTGTAAGCTCAAATAGTTACCTTTAGATCCTTTAGAATCGAATAATATAAAAGTATGTGAAAGTATATTAATATATAATATATATAATATGTAATATATGATACAAAAGATATATTATATAATATATAATATAATATAACATATATAATATTAAGATTAATATTTTAGTTACCACAAGCTTTATAATTCTTTAAAATAAATCCTTATTTCAAATATTTTTCGTAGTTCGTTTTTCTTCTCCTTCTTAGTATTGTGAACACGAAGTTCTTTGTATGAGGCTTATTAAAATAAAATACTTGTACTTGGAATATCGTGTTGCCATACAACGCCCATGTTGCACATCAGCCCAAGTAAAAAGGTTCTAAAAATAATAAATTAAGATAACCTGAGCAAGAATCAGAAGCAAGAAATACACTCCCATTCATTACGTTACAAATACCCTAAGAACGGACGAGCACAGAACAAAGAATACGATACAGATCTAAAATAATTTTATTTATTTCAAACATAATTAAGTATAATTAATTGGGCAAATCTTGATACACAGTTCAAAAATAAAGGAAGACTAGAATTTCAACGCAAAGATATCCAAACTAGTCTAACCAACAACATCATTCACATAGTTACCATCGATGATGTTCAGATAGAATAGTTTCAGAATCTCTGCTCTAATACTCTAACGTTAAAATGAATAATAAAATAAAATTTGTTTTCACTCTAACAAATCGAATATATTGCATTTGGGAGGGGTTCTTCCCTGAGGTGTTAGATATGCTTTACGTACTCCAAGACATGGTGTATGGTGAATGGAGAAGGTTGGTGCTGGTACTGACTTATGTTTATGGTACTAAAAATGAAATAAAAAAAAAATATATTTCAGAGGAAATTTTTCTACATTTACCAATAGAAGGATCTTTACCAATTCCGCATGATGAGCATTAGGAGCCGGTCTGTTTATTCTATCATCAAGGATCTTAACTTGAGGTCGCATGGTATACTTAGGAGGACGTTTCCGTTCATAAGCAGATTTATCCTCATAATCTCCGGGTCCCGGATAAATGAAACATGTTAGTTTACGTGGCTTCTCTCTGCCTAACATAGTGAAAGCTGGTGCAGCTTTTTTATTGCCCTCTTTGGCAGTACCCACCACAGGTGGTAGATTGTATACGTTAGGAGCTTTTTATGAAATAAAAAATTTTTGTTTTTTGGATATTTAGAATGCATTTTTTTATACCTGGGGTCATAAAAGATTTCAGTTGTTGCGGTTTTTTGCCGAATGAATATTGCGGTACAGTTTTTGTAGTGACACCAAAGCCACTATCGACTGTATAGTTTCCAACACCAGGAGTAGAAAATGCTCTTAACTCGATTCGACGGCTTTTCATAGCAACACCAACTTTTTTATATGAGCCACGATTAGATATCCCAGACACATCAAATTTGGCTGGCCCATCATCAATATGAGTTCGCCGCGCGCATGTCTTGCGACCAAACGAATAAGCTGGAGCAGTTTTCTTTGTGGAATCAATTACTTTCGCCCCAACAATTGGTGGCAAAGCCCTATACGCGGGCTTACCAGGCAACGGTTCACATGTAGGACGGCATTTTCGTATGGCAGGTTTCCATACGCATTGCCGTACGTGAGCACCTACGGCAATCATTCTATTTTTATCTTGGCACGCATTTTCTGGGGGGACGTCTGGCGATGGTAGTTTGTTTTGCACCTTTAGTTCGATAAGCACATGAGGGAAATTTATTATGAATTTTTCTCAAAAAAAAAATAATATATTATACTAACCATGTTGTACAAAGTTTTTCAATTCTCTTCTATTTACGTATAAAAATCAAATGGAAATTTTGAATAGAATTTAATTTTATTGTTTTGAAAGACTTTTTGTTTCCCTATTAAAAATGATAAGAGACATAAAACAAGTTGATAAAGAACGAAGTGATAAAATCAACAAAGATCAGATTGAGGCGTCAATCGTATCGCGAAAAATTATGAAATCGTATCTGTTCGAATGGAAAATTCTGATCTCTGGTGTGAACTCAATTTATATTTTTCTTACTTAAAGAGTTTCGCTTTTTTTTCGGACGTAACAATCTGTTTAGTGGGATCATTTGATTGTATTTTATTGAGTAAGTAACTAATGACCGTCAACGAATACAATTAGGATGGGAATAGAAGGCCAAATTTCCATAATGTTCATCAAATCCTTTACTATTCCCTTCACAGAAAGTGTCTTCTGATTTTGATTTTGAACAATTTACAAGAATCTTGCACCTGAAGTATTCGATCTCACCGCCTGGATTGCCTTTACTTGTTTGTCGGTGATGGGCAACATTTTGTTTGTTATCAATAATTCCTTTTCAACGAACAATGAAAATTATTCCAATTTCCCAATAGATGCATCCAATGAAATATTTGAGAAACAGCTAGGCAACACCACGCGTGTGGGACATGCATGTTTGGAGTTGTCTTTTTTTTTCACAGTTTGGACATTTGCCAACATTTAAACAGTTGTAATATCAAGTTGTATCGCTGAGCCAAAATTTTTTTTTTGCCGCTGACGCTACCTTCTTTTTTATTATTGCCAAGGCGGTATTTATATTACGAAACACAGAAGCGACAATTCATGGGTAGACATCAATATCGACGGTAAGATCGACTCGCCTTGGCAAGAAGGTGGTTCTGTGTATTGGGTGGAGTCAGATTGGCATCATTGACATAAAAATGTGAAAAGATAGATTGATCGCTGGTTGGCCTGAAAAGAACAACAGTTGGCATCCACTAATTGCCCGACAGGCAGGAAAAATGTATGGCTAATGATGGGCAATACTTTGAGTAAAATATTTCCTATCATTTTCATACAATAACCACATATTTTCTATACGAAAATTCCTATTTCATTTTTTCCTGGTAACTTCGTGAGTGTTATTAAAATCATCAGGATTCATAACCGGTACTAGGAACCAATCATAATACAATAATAAATCTTGCAAATTTTTATCGTTGGAATTTAATAAATTATTCAAAAAGCATGTGCTAGCAGCCGATGAAATCTTTTCAATAGCATGAATAATGCTTTCTATGAAAATGACCTGATTACTGCTTCGACTAGATATTTTAATCGCTTTTATTGGACGTTTCTCGTAACTGTAACCAATCGTGTAAACAGTTACTAAAGGTGAAAATCGATCTTCTAAATCATTTGACCATTCGTAGATTTCATCCAACTTATGATATTGGATCCATTCTAAACCGGCAACATTAGTTGTAACGAGAATGAAAGCAATAAAGCTTTGAAGCAAAATATGAATAAGGGTTCAAGAAAATGTTGGACATGACATTTCATCTATTATATGCTTTTTTCAGAAACTGAACAAAGGCAGAAACATTAAGTAGGAGATTTTCCAAACAAATTGAACGAATCCGACCAGATGATCTCAGTAAGTCTCTTTACAACATGTAAAATTAAAAATCGCTTAATGTACAAATTCAAAAAATTGTTTTTCTCCGCTCTTTGATAAAAAAAATACTAAATCATAATGCTAATTATACTTACATTTGAAAGTTTAATAAGCTAATTAGATCTTTTCTTGTGAATTTTTGCCTTTCATTGACACAAAAGTTTCGATACTACCTAGGTGTCGTTCTCGCCAAAATGAAAATAATCATTATTTCTTTTTCGATCCACAAGTTTGGTATTCATTAGCCGCATTGATCATAGCGATTGTTTTGAAACTGAGCAAATGGTTTCGATTCATTTTCACTTTTCACTCTTTGTGTTTGGGACAATAGTGGTAAAACAAAGTTGCGTCCATACACGGAAACCGATACTCATAACTTAGAAGATACCCTTAAAAGCATATAAAGGTGATTATGGCTAGGGCGAACGAAGTGTAACAAAAGGGATATGGTTTGACCACAGGCGGGTATTCCCGGTCGTTAAGTGTTATGCCTTTGGCTGATAGTTACAGCCACAGGCCAATTGTAATTAAAGTACGCTATACCGCACTTAGAATTGAACTCGGTTTGCTTATTTACTAGAATATGTGGCACCTATCGTGTAGATAGTTTTTTCTTCTCCAAGCAATTCCTAAACAGGTCAAGTATTAACACAATTGTTATGTCTATGAGCATCAGTTAAATCGACCTAGTTTATGTGCTACAACAAGTTGTCGCCAACGATATATGGGGTCAACCTTTTCGTGGTCCGGGTTTGGCATCCTTGTTGCAGTAACATATGTAAAACAGAGCACTATGTATTTAGTGTAAGACTTGTCTTTTTACAATGTGAACCGGAATAGGAACCTACTGCAAAAATGTTGATTTTATAGCAGGCACGGATCATACGTTAGGCGCAGATTTTCGACGACTTAATCGTCTGTATGAGCGCAGTGTAGAAGTTTGAAGAAATTGAATTTGTAAAAGATTTGTCAAAACTCGCATATCATTGAAGTGCTCTGTCCACCGAAAATATTAGTGCCGCTAGTGAAAGGGTCTAACAAGATCCGGATATATTCATTACACGCCACGCACACCTTTCTAATCGCTACGAAAACATGGTGACGGCCCCAAAAGCCATACAATATGTTTTGGCATTGTTGTGCGAGAAACTTCCCGGACATGCAATTTCACGTTTTGGTGATATGATTTGGCCACCAGGTTTGTGCTATTTGTCACAGCTGGACCTTTTGTTGTAGGATTACGCAACGATCGAGTTTATGCGAATAATCCTCAGACTACTTGGGTGGGTATCTCTCTCTCAAAAGGATTTAGTCCCGTAATGCATCCCATGGAGGTCATTTGAATGGCAAGGTCCAAACGATACATTGAAAAAAATTTGATCCAAATGTCACTCAAAAGTGCGTTTTATTTACTGCAAAACTATGAAATGGATGACCCTGTATTGCATATTTTTGATCTTTGTTATAACCACTATCGAAGGGTAGAGCAAGGATACATTTTGTCTTTCGTTTAATAATACCCAGAAATAAATATTGTAAGTAATTAAGTTGTAAATAATTGAGTTGTAAGTAATTAAGTTGTAAGTAATTAAGTAAGTAATTATTTAATAAAGTAAAGTAAAATTGTTTATACAAAAAAGTTACCGACGCTTCCCCTCAGATATATATTAATTTAACCTAGACAGGTTCAAGATTTTTATCAAATCGAACACAGAATAATAGAAGTGTAAAAATTGAGACCAATAGATTTTATCTAAACATTTATTTTTTACATGCACTGTATACACAACCGCTTATATCTCGTGCTAATTTTGTTACGCTTTTCAATTCTGTGATCATTTGTTGTGTGCAAATATGGGTTAACTCAAGTAATTCAATTTTTAATATGCATGAGTGAGAAGAGAATATGTGCTAATTGCGGTCAGTGAACTAGGTTTTGATGGAATATAAGCATCACTGACAGTGACAAAGAACGATCGCAAACATTTGACGTTAAGAGTTCAAAAGTAACGTTACACTAAGCTAAGATGGTTGAAAGTCACTCAATAGATTTAAATCTGTTCGAAATGTAAATTAAACAAATTTTATATGAATATTAGGAGTAGGCCTTGGAAAGCTAATCGAACCCTGGTTATAATTGAATTCATTGGGAACGGAAATAAATGTAAGAGAAGCGAGAGGCCTTTGCATTGCCAACGGTCATCCACAGTTAAACACCTTCCTTAGCCGCACATAACTCGGCAATTACAAATTGCGAAATATTCCTGACCGAAACACATTCTAATGCATTAATGGCTAAAATATTAAGCAATACACGCCGTTTCTATCTGAACATTGCATTATAAATATAAATTTCAATTATACATTAACTTTATCTTATAATTACACAATATAATTTAAATTTAAAAATTTAATTAAATCAATTTATAATTTCTTACATTTTATAACTACTAATCATTAATTAAATAAATTTTCTTATATAAAATAAATATTTCCCTTAACCCTAATATACTATCTATAAAGAAAAAAAATCCGTTTTTCTCTATTAATGCTAGCAACGCTAATAAAGTCATCAATCATCCATCATCAATCACCGATCATCAATCATCAATCATCAATCATCAATCATCAATCATCAATCATCAATCATCAATCATCAATCATCAATCATCAATCATCAATCATCAATCA
>KK351066.1:527027-554258 GCA_000671755.1 Glossina brevipalpis | reverse complement strand
CAAATCGGACAATCCGAAGCATGTTAAATAAAGTCCTGAAGTTCATGAAAAAATAATGGATTTCTTTTTCCCCAAACTAATATATACTTTAAAACAAGACGAAGTTAAGTTAAGAAACTTTATGTGATGTTAAGCGTACCTATCCATCTTAAGCAAATAAATTCAGAATGGCTTTCCTTTCCAATTGGCTGATAATGCAAGTTTCATTCGTTCAAATTTCGAATTTTGAATTTATTGATAGATCATATTACTTTTTGTACTTTGATGGAATTCAATCAACTCATTTTCAGATCTCTATAGGAATTTTTTTCAGACGTATAGAAATTCCAAGAACGGATAGAAAAAGAGAAAAAGCTAAGTCAAGACAAAGTAATACTATTGACCACAAATATTTGTACAAATTTTTTAGTCTTTCAAATGGAGAATAATATTGATAGACTTCTGGATAAAATGTGTATAAAAATTAATATATATTTTTATAGAAATATCTATAATGACTCGTAAGGTCTGTCTTTCGCGCCCGACCCTTCTCTCACTAACCCTTCTCTAATGTGATATTATTTATAGTTAGCTTTGGTAAAATATTTCCACCATTTCGTATCCCCTTTTTGAAATATTGAAATTATTTAGATTAAGGTTTGGCTTAAATAGTACGTTGTAAGTTCACAGTTTCCTATATGTGTTTCGTTAGGCTTTGGTACAATTTGGTACCTTATGTATACGAAAATTTCGAGTATATTTTTTTTCAACATATGCTCACAAATACACACAAAAAACACATCGTTACCGGAAAATAAAATTACATGCAACAAATCTCAATCTCTATTCAGAAAATCTCAATTTCAAATTATGAGAAAATTAAATTTTCGTTACGTTACGTGAATAAAAAAAGAAATAACAACTACATGGAGCACGTTTTTAATGTTCAACACAAACAGCATAGGAAGAGCTGCTTATGTATATAATTTTGTCTTATAAAAAAAAAAAACATACGCGTGTTTTGTATCATTCCCTTCAATTTGCTTTTTCTGTGGCGATTGCGATGCTGTTGCTGTTGCTGTTGCTGTTGCTATTGCTGTTACTGTTGCTGTTGTTGGCGCTGTCGTTGTTATTTATGCTCTTTCTTCTGTGATTACAATTTCGTTTTTCCGTTTATTGTTTCTTTTGCCATAAGTATGCATGTGTATGAATGACGTTTACATTTTCATATGATCACGTAGGTAATGCAATTGCTTTCCATATATATGCATATGTGTGTGTATATATATATACAGTTTAATTTCCTAAATACATATATATACAAACAAATATAATGTTAACCTTTCAAATTTTTTTTTTTTTAATTAAGAAAATTGTTGTAGTTTTAATAATATTAAAAAAAAAAATGAAAAATATTGAATTTTCTTTTTTTTTTCTTCTTTAATACAAACACAATGTCAACAACAATAACAACTACATAACAATGAAATTGTTGGACTTATGATAATATATGTAAAGAAGTCTAAAAAAAATATTAAGCCTTTATAAATTTACCGTATATTTACTTTTCTCATTTAATTCATTCTAACATACACAAACACGAACTAATTGCGGCTATTTTTATTATAAGGCTCAATATTTTTTAGACAATTTTATAAAATTCTTGATGATCTCATCATCGTTAAAAATGTATTTATAATGACTCGTGTAAATTATTTTAAAAATTTTCATTTAGCACTATTTTGTGTTTCAATTTACATACACACACACACACACACACACACACACACACACACACGTCTTGTTAACTTACAAGGCCTTGTAATAAACTGTGACATATTTTCAGTGTAATTCCAATGGATTCACATGCATATATATTCGCGTTAATAATTAAATCAATTATTAAGAAATTTTAATGAAATTTCCTCTTTTCACACTAATGCATTACATTCGTATGTGGCTTTTGTTCAAACATATAAATACACACATTTCTATGTAAAGAACCTCCTTGTGACTTCGGCTATTAATTAAAGAATTGTTTTTATTGTGGATGAATTTTATAACATAATGTGATACTTACATTTATCCAAATTCCTTCCATCCAGATTCTAAAAGAGCCGTGAAGCTTTGCAAACTTTGTATTTGCTCTGCTTATTTTATTATACTTAGAATTTATTAAAGGAGAAATATCTCTCTTATCTCACTTTTCTTTTCGTTTTTTTTTTCTTTTATATTTCGTTAAACGTTCTCTCAAAGAGTAGTTCTGCTTAGATCGAATATTGTCATGCCCTTTGGATAGGCATATACATACATTATATCATTAAATCAAAGAAAAAGTTCTATCAGGCTTAAATAATCTTAGTCCAAAGGAAGAATTGAATGCATCAATTTTACATATAATTATTCAATTCAAATCCAAATAACTTCTTTTGCTAGGTTCCAAAGTTTTGAACGATTCGCTTAGTTATATATTTGGGCAAATAAATCTTGAATTGATAGAACACAGACAGTTTTAAATATTTTCGAAACCTCAAATTCCAATCAAAGAAATTATCGAAATTTTCAAGAGTGTGTTACATATAAATTGAAAAAGTTTATATATCTTTCTAGTAAACGATACAATAGTGATTATGTTCTTGATAAGGTCTCACAAACCAATAAAATGCAAAATAAGGCAAGAAAACACAAAAACAACTTATAGGCGATAAACTTAAAAATTGAAATCTTTCCGCATTGAAAAAAAAAAAAAAAAAAACAATAATAATAAAAGAAAATAAAATAAAAAACAAAAAAACAATAATAATAATGTTATTCACACTCTTTTTAAAATGTCGTGTAACAATGTAAAATATTCGAATTTTGAAAAGAGAAAGGCCACACTTACGGCTATAAAATAAAAAAGACTCGACCTGACCCTTCAAAGAAAAATTAGTTCAATTTCAATATATATAATATTTCGCTTTTATTTTTATTTTTATCTTTATGCGATCAGTTCAATTCATATTCATTGAGACCACATTTGGAATAAGCTAAAGTTGTGTATCTTATTACGAGCCAAACTTTTTTTTACAACCCTTTACATCGGGTTGTTCTCACACTATTTCTTGACTGGTTTGGCTCAGAAGTACCCATCAGAGGTTGCTTAAAATATAGATTCTTCCTTACACACATTTCGAAATAATCGTAAGTGGCAGTATACTGGTATGTGTTTACTCGGAACTTTATTTCGTAATCTAGTAGTTTTGAAATAGATGCGAAAGGTTATTAAATATCAAATCGAAAAGTTTCATTGGCATCCGTTTTAGTTGCCGTAAAAGCACAATGTTCTTCCAAAAATAAATAAGTTAAGCATAAATTATGGAGCGATTATGAGCCTGTATCGTTTTTTTAATGCCTATCTAAATACCGCATTTAACCCACACAAATTTTTCTTAGAATTCAATATGGAGCAGATTACTTTTTGACGTGAGGACCCTTCCTGCAAACTACAAAAAAAATTTCACACAGTAATTGATGATTGATCGTTTTCAATTGTTTTTTTTTTTTTTTAATTTGGCGCATATTCCCCTCTTAGCTACACTAGCAAGGAATAATTAAAATTCATTTCGCTTGTGAAATGTCAGCTAGACAAGGCAACTAACCTTGAACTAACAGCTCTGTACAAGAAATAAGAAAACTTAAGTTTTTTTAATTGACACGTGAACGCCACTAACAAAAAGTAAATAGAATCTTGTAATTTATGCGAATCCTAAATGGAAATCGTAAAACGCCACTATATAAAAATAATATTGTAATGCGCATCGAAACACAATGTCTACAATAAACAGATGTGATGACCGTATACAACGCATAAAAGAGACCAGACCTACAAAGCCACAACTGAACGCATACGCGAGCGTAAAAGAAACCAAATGCATGTGGACTAAATAATCAGGAAATCGTATATTCACAATAAATAATAATTTTTATATGATCAGATATAAAATGGTTTTACATAAAATATCAGATATATATATATATATCTGATGGTTGCGTTCTAGGATAACATTAAATTGAGAAGGAAAAAAAAACTACGAAAATAAAATAAACAAATCTGGCGTCACGTAACCGTGAGCCATTATTATCTTGACTGTGTATAGTAAAAATAAAAATTATTTGATTCGTTATTCAACAATTGATAAAAAAAAATAATACATGAAAACATTTTAAAAATCAAACATTTCGAGTGACTATATTTACAAAAAAAAAAAAATAAAAATAAAAAATACAAATATATACTTTCGAAAAAGAAAAACAAATCTCTTTAATAATAATAAAATATTTATTCTATTTATTTCCTCTCTCTGGCTTAAGGCCAAAATTATGATATATATATATATATGCATACGTACTTTTGTATATGTGCTATAAATAAACATGTACTTAAATATGTGGCAATATTTCTGCTTGGAATGTTTATCAAGACAGCAAACCCTTGCCATAATTCTTGCTTAAAAGTATGACATAACTGTAGTAAAAAAAAAAACGTACAACGTGTGTAACCTACTTTAACAGGAAACCTTTACGCCTTCTACGGATATCTGCTTTAAGACGAGACCTTTACGCCTTCTACGGATATCTGCTTTAAGACGAAACCTTTACGCCTTCTACGGATATCTGTTTTAAGGCGAAACCTTTGCGCCTTCTGCGGATATCTGCTTTAAGGTGAAACCTTTACGCCTTCTACGGATATCTGCTTTAAGGCGAGTTCTCTCTATGCCGCCTAAGGCTTTCTTTTGCTTTTATAAAGTCAAATATTCTGTGATCCCGTTCTATCAATAATTTTAAAACTATTAATTTTCGTTTGGCTCTATTGTGGCAGCAAAACATTAAATGACGCTTTAAAATATTTCATTAATCGATTTTAATCGATTTGTTTTCTTCCTTACGCTAATTGTTTCATTTATAAATTTTAGTTTTTTTTTACTTACATGTATATATATATGTATATTTTATTTTGCAAAATTTTAGGCATTACAAGCCGATCAACCACTGCTTATAAAATTGGTCGCAGAACAAAAAAATTTCAAGTTTTTGGCAGAACAAACAAATTTCAAGTTTTTGGCAGAACAAAGAAATTCTAAGTTTTTAGAAAAAAAAAAAAAATTCTAAGTTATCGAACTATTTTATGTATGCTAAATTTGATATTTTTGAATTGATTTTTCAGACTATGAGAAATCGATATGATTTCAAAAATACACATATATGCATCAAGCATATAACTAAGACGAAACATCTAGCGTTGATTAGAATTATATATAACTATATGATCGTTGAAGCGTATTTCAAAAGCTGAAAACTTTCGCAACGGATATTACTACAGAAGTATACATTCGATTTTTACGAGATTTGTACTAAATGACACATCGTCCCGCTTTCTTATTATAATTCATATAATTTTTTTTTAAATTCAAATTTTGCGTATTTAAATCTCTCAGCTTTTGTTTTGCTTCTTCAATGTCCAAAACTTAGAAACATTTTTCATAAAAATTTTTCAAATTTTTCAATGTTCAAAACTTAGAAAAATTTGTCAATTTCCAAAACTTAGAAATATTTGAAAAATTTTTGAAAAAATTTTTTGAAAAATCTTTTGAAAAATTTTTAGACAAATTTTTGGAAAAATTTTTTAGAAAAATATTTTGAAAAATTTTTGTAAGTTTTGAACATTGAAAAATTTTTCTAAGTTTTGAACATTGAAAAATTTTTCTAAGTTTTGAATTTTTTTGAATACAAAGTTTTGACAGAACAATAACAAATGTAAACAAAACCAATTCTGAAGGGTTTTTTTTTAAAAAGCCAAATGTCTGCTTGAAGGATATCATATAGATTGTTTCAACCCAAAAGTTTACTGGATATATAAGCCTATTACTCACAGGCTTCATCCATCTATTTATTTTTCTTTCTATAAACCAAAAAAAAAAAAAAAAGAATACTAAATTTATATTGTTGTTTTAATTGTTGATATTAATTTCTGGCACAAACAGTCCCTTACTGATGACCAGCATCTATAATTTATGGTATCTCTAGCAAGTATTTATGAATTGTGCAAACGGATCGACAACATTATTATTATATCTATCGCTACTGCGTAATAGTGTGAAATTGCAATATAGAAAGCAAAAGAAGGGCATGACGTAAGTAAAAATTTTAGGCAGTCTGTTTATAAATCGTCAAAAAAAATGTGAAAAAAATGCAATTTATTTTATTGACATTTGAGAATTTGTCCCAGAAAATATTAGTCTTGACCACATATATGACTAATTGCCAGTGAATGACCCGGTGAATAAAAAAATAATTTTTCAATTTTTATTTTTATATTTGTTTTTTTTTTTTTTGTTTTTTTTTGCTCTTTATGAAAGCGTCATATTTATCAACATTTATATTTGAAACGTTTTTGTTTTAAAATTTGATTTCAAGGAAATCTCACAATGCGTTTTTTTATATATCAAGACAAATGTGAGGATATTTGACGCCGTCGTATATAAAATAATGATAACCTAATAGTTAAACATTGTTAGGTTCTACTTCATTCTCTTGGTATACGATAGGACAAATGTACGTATGTTTGTCGGTGCATATTTAAATTCAAGTAGTAAAAAACACATTTTTTAAACTAAAATATCCGTTATCAACACTATAAGAAAATTGAGAACTAATTGGAAAAATGTAGAAAAAAAACTATAATTGAAAATTTTGTATACTAATAGGCATTTGACATTCGTTTGGTAGAAATATGGGAAAACCTGAGTAAACAAATATGTTTTTCTAAAAAAATCGTGAAATATAAATAAAATTAACTCACAACTAAGAATGAGACTTTTTCAAATTTTAATTCTTTTTCAGACGCGGATTCGCGTAGAAATATTCTGCAACAATAGAATTCAACAGCGTTTTTTTAATCCAGAAAACCTTAATATCAGTGTTGCCTATCAAATGTGGAAGTAAAAAGAAATTATGATATAGATATTCAAGTAATACTTTTAGACGTATTGTTAGCAGTCCGATATTTTAAGTGCTCAAGTAATCAGTTGATTTTGTCGTGACACGGGAACAACAATTGCAATTGCGAGCAACTATTTCAATGTCAATTCATTTATATCTATGAAAACATTTAGCAATCGAGTCTTCTACAATCCTTGCACTGCAGACATTTGTTCGAAGTGCTTTGAATCTGCACAATTCCTATGAAGTTTAATTTATCTTGGAAATGTATAAATGCGAACAGCCTTTACAATGGACCGTAACGACTTTCAAAAGCATTATAAATGAGCTTAAAAGGCATTACAAACAAGTTTGAAAAATTACACGAATTTCCGCGCTTTCGAAGCGCTTGCATGAGTAGAAAGCCGTCCAATACTGATTATGCTTGCTCGATATTAGTGCTAAGCGTGGTACTGACAATTAATCTAAGATGGATTGATCTAGTTTTAAAGTCTTGTTTCGTGATTTCGATGCTTTCTTTCTAGTTCACTGAGCTTACTTCAGCCAACTTTCTTTAAATTCATATATCAAAAAGTATACAAGCGACGAATTCATCGCAACCAACCTGGCCACGTATTTAAAGACTGACTGCTAGAACGGATGCAAATAACGACGTAAAATTCTTAACATAATTTTGAAATCAAGGTGCGAATTTTGAAAGCTCTGCTTTCAACCTTCTTAATTTTTTGTAGATCTGGCAGATTTATCAAAAATTACCAGAATATATAAATCGGTTAAAAAAATATAATTAAGAAAATTTTTCAAAAACAAAAAGTTGAAGATCAATCCGAACAAAGACACAACCAGTTCCTGGTTTGTTTTATTAATAATAACACATACTTATTTAATTTTTTTTTGAAAATCAACCTGCCATGAAATAATTACGTTTCTCACTCACTTAACTTGCAATTATATATATCCTAACATTTTGACAGCCACAATCATGCCAATAAATCCATCCAAAAGTTCCATGCTTATAGGTAAAATCATTCGTTCTGGTAGCTCAAAACGAGACAATGTCTCTTTACCAGGTAATTCAATAGTGAAAGACATTGGTATACCTTTTACCGCGTAAGCCCAGTCTTTGCTTCCACCAGAAAACATCTCTAAATTTTCGAAAATTTTAAGCGCTTATGTTTGGAAGTATAGATAAATTTATTTGTTATACTTAATAAATTGGCACTGGATCCACATTTATATCGTGTCCCAAAACGTGTTGCTAAAGCTTTAGCGAAAGCTTGTGCAACAAATATCATTTGATCGTAATCTTTAGGGAGCTCTTTCGTATGAGTCCAGGGTGTAAGCACGCATTGTGCAGCCGCATGTAAAGCTATATAAATTTTAATAGTATCATTTGGTAATGAATTAATGAATTCTTTTAGTTGCTTGATTTCTGGTTCAGATTCAGGATAAGGACCAGGATATTCCATAGAACGAGGATCACTCTTTTTCTCTTCAATCAATTATGTTACATATTGTAAATTTTCTAGAGATTAGAAAAGAATGAATTACTTACGTTTCCATAGAAAATCGAAATTGCGATTTAAATCGATACCCCGACATTCGGGACTCACAGGCCGTCTTGACTTACGCCATAGTCGCTCCTGCAATGTAGAAATGGGTGTAATGTGTGTGTGTACCTTTACAAAACAAAAACAATATTTCGTACTTTCTTATGTGAATAAACAAAACCGTCAACATTTAATACTGGTATGATATACCAATCAAGAGACTCGGCCAGTTCGCGTATATCACGTTTATGGGAAAACAATAATTCCTTAATTACGTACGTAATAGCCGATGATGTTATCCATTCTCTAGCATGAATATTTGATTCAATAAAAATTGCCTTTTTCCCGGATTTAAATGAGATTTTAATGCCCCTTATTAATCGACCTTCGTACGAACGTCCAATATTGAAGCCGATAACTATTTTCGGAAATTTGTCGATAAGTTCATCTAACCACGCATAGATTTCACATAATGTGGGATAGAAAGCCCAATCAAGTGGTCTTATAAATGGCTGATTTGGAATACTCTTAAATCTATGTACAAAAAAAAATTCTATTTTAAAAGCTCAACTTTATATATACTTGATATTCACAACATCCATACTGATCCACTTTCATTATAACACGATTCGTTTTTAGAACATTTCCGAATAGGCCTGCAATTTATGATACGATTTCGCGACTGGGGCTCATAACTCTCCATAGTCTTTCTCAAAAGTTAAATATATTCGGGTTAAACAGTAGAGGAGCACGAGCATATATTAATTTTATTCCAGAGGTGAGGCAGGTTTGCTTTTTAAAAAATTTATAATTTTTTCAAATTTATTATTTACACATATTTCGAATATAAATGAACAGAAAAGTAAGTTTGACTAAAAAATTATGAATGCCAGAAAATCGATTCATTTCGATGACAATCGGGATTAAAGAGCCAATGAGTTTTACATTACAAGCAACATGAAAATTAAATCAAATTAAAAAAAAAAAAAATGTGAACAATTCATGCATCAAATCAATCGCAAAAGACTTCCCATTTGCTTGCAATGCAACTAGACCAGTTATTGACATCGTACTCCGTATGCTTTTTTCCCCAAATGGACTGAGACATGGCCTTCAGATCTTTCAGTGAATTTTTTTTTTTTTTGCTTTCAATTGACTTTTTGCTTTCAATCCACAAAATGGCAATATTTCGCTTTAGTAACACAAATAAATCAAAAGGAACCATATCTATGTGGGTGTGGAGGGTTTTTTTTAAAAAAAAAGCTTTTATAGGTGGCCTTGAAGTTAATTTTGGAAGTTGTCCAAAAAGACTAACTATTTACCGTTTTTTGTTTGTCTGTGACCGATTCGATTCTTACTCACATATCCGTTTTTGATGAGACGACTCGTTTTAAGCGTTTACAACAACTAAGACGAAATTTTTGGAATCTAGGGAGGATTGTGAAAATCGACTACTAAAATTTTTTGCAAATAGAGACCAGGACTTCTATGAGAGAGGCATTTTGAAGTTACCTTTAAAATGGCAACAAATCATACAACAAAACGGTGCATATTTGACCCAAATCGGACAATCCGAAGCATGTTAAATAAAGTCCTGAAGTTCATATAAAAATAATGGATTTCTTTTTCCCCATATATATATATATATAACATTAAGTAAGTTATGATACATGTTATCAAACCCCCTTTTATTTGTAAAATCAAGCCTATGACTAGCAACGCTTGAAGTTTATCTACAATCGGAGTAGAATTAATTATTAAACAAAAATAAAGATTTCATAAAATAAAGTGGTTTAATATTACAATTTTTATTAAAATTTATTAAGTGTTATAACAAAATCTATATTTAGAAACTGAACATTGCCATTGGTGGGGTAGTCTCCAGGTACTGAAATTCGTTGAAGATCAATTCAATTTTTAATCAGCATGATGAGAGCTTCATTCGTTTACAAACCAAATGAGTCCATCTATCAGTTTATTTATGGAACTCTTAGAGTCGAAACTGTGCAAAGTCCTTATCCGGTACTCGATTTTTACAAAAAGTAATTTTTTCGTTTGGCTTGGAATTCCTATTCGATGAGTACCGGATGCCGTGAAAATTGCAACAAAAGCTTAAGGTAGTAAAAATTATACAGAGCCATTCGGCTTGACCTTGTGCGATATGTCTATCTTGATAACGTTATCATGTGAAAAATTTTTAAAATATTTTGACATCATCTCCTTTATAAACAATGCTCTGTCTCGAAACTACACCTCGTAACGTGTATATAATCTGCTCTTTCAGCAGATTACTGTCCTGTGAGAAAATGCTTAATATTTTTAAATAAAATTAACCGCTACTACTAACAAAATTAAATAAATGTTTGTGATATTGTTGGTATTTTCCTTGTTGATTGTGATGAAAAGATAATAATCAACCGCACATTTCCAATTACCACCCGCATCATACGAAAACAAATAAGGAAAAAGCATATATAACCACTATAAACGAATAATAATGAGGGATGTTAGATGGACAGCTTGAATTGTTAACACAACCATACCAACCGCACAGCGCACATTAATCATCATTATTTAGATATCTATCACTACATCACTGTATACACTATACTGCTAACTCTAAGTAAAGGTTACATGAGAGACGTTTCTATCGAGATAATGTAACTTATGCACATAAATAAATAAATAAATAACTAAGTAAAGAGCTACGATACACACACTCACATAATTGTTAACCAAATATGCTTATCAATGTTTCCCTCATGCAAGATTTTGGAATTTATTTACCACAAAAAATAAAAAAAATTTATTTCGCAACATATGCCGGGAAAATATGACGAAAAAAAAAAAAATAATAATAAGAAGAAGAATATATATTCGAATATAATAACTGATAATTTTTTTTCCGAAACTCATGTACATAAGTACATATGTGGTTATGTACTTGCGCATAGTGACGTTCAATTTCAATTCAATATGCATGCATGTGTGATTTGCATTATCATCTGTTGTCCGTTTAATGTTGTGTCATATACCGCTAAAAAGAATTTAACGAGTTTTCCTCTTTTCTGTTTTTCAATATATTTTCTGTTGCTTTTATAAAAATTTATTAAAGCTTTTTTTTTCTCGTCCCTCTTAATGTACATACATACATACATACACACATAGTCATCGTTGAAATGTTATCAATTCAAGTCTCTACAAAGTAACTTAAATGCTACACAATAGCGTCAACAACTATTCATGCGTTTCTTTTTCTTTTTTCATTCTAATGCATATTTTCATATTCATATAATTTCTTATCTTAAGGAATTTTATTTTTATTAATACAATATATACTATGTGTGAATATATCTTCTCTTGGTATTTTCATGTTTAGTTTTCTTTAGTCAATTACAAAATGTAATTCGAAAATTTAAAAAATTGTCTTTTCACGATTCCTTTTTTAGTATATTCTTTCTATATATATATATATATATATATATATATGATATATATGATATATATATATATATATATGATGAAATATATATAAATTATATTAAACCCTTACTTATATTTCATTAACTTCATAATTAATTACACGCCCTGAGTAATATTATTCCTACGCTATGAAGAGTATCCTATATTCAGTTAGTCCATAAGTGTCAAAATTTTGCATAAATCTATGAGCACACATGAAACCAGAGAAGTATCACTAACCATCATTAGAGCTGGAGCACGGCGTTCTCTTCGAAGATTGAAAATTGGATAACAATCCAGAAATGCTAGGGCAACGTGTACTGCGTAATGTTACCATTCGAACTATAGGTACCAAGGGTCTCAATTTGCTTCCCCATAAATACCGCTTGCGTAGGAAAGCTGCGTGCGCTTTTCACAATTTGCCCAAAATCTGAGTAAACGCGACGGGGTCCCGACAACTAGTGACAAGCACTAAAAGCACTTTTGTTGTGTCCAAAATCTGGAGGCATTAAATATTGAGATACGACATAGATTCCGCCTTGTTCATAGGGTAGAATTTAGCCTCTAGTCTGTTTTTCATAACTGCGGACCTCTAAGTGGTGTGGGATTGTCCCAGGGTATTGATATACATTTAGCACCTTTGTCGGCATATCTGGATATGCTACGTTTCTGGATATTTAACGTTTTTAAATGAAAAACGCGAATACTGTTGAAACTAGATAGGATAGGACTATTTTAGGGACCCCTTCCCATATAAACGTTGATAGAAAAAATTAGCCTTTATATGATAATCAGTCTAATTTTTTAACTTTTTGTGGTGAAAATTGCATCATAATAAAGAATAAAAAAAAAATTAACATTACCAAACGTGGTCTATAATTCACATAAAAACTTGGACTAAGTGTGTTTATTGTTCATACGAAAAGCAGGTTTTTATATGACAACAAAGTCTAATCATTAGTAGTTTATGACGAAAGTAGTTGAAGAATATTAACATCTTTGACAAAAAAATTAAATTTACTGAAAGGATCTATCTAAGAGAGATCCCAAGGAAGGTATGTCTTTACATGGAAAGAATGTATGATTCATGTTATTTTATAAGGAAAATGGACCAGGAATTGAAATAACTAAAGTGGTGTAGTGTATTTTAGGGTCAGCCTTGCAGGACTATAATGGTTTTAGTTGTTTTGATAAAATTTGATAATGTCCAACATTTTTCTTTCTAAAAACCGCTGACAACAACATTGTTTAGACAGAAAAACGTTGCTATTACTAATCCAACAGAGCACGGGTATCGATATTTATATCAGTTGTTCACGACAGTTGCGCTGCCCTACCAAAAAGATATACACATCGATGTCTTTGCGCGAGTGTTTTGAAACACTTTGAAATGTTTTAAATGAGTTTCGTCGCAAGACATACTTCATCACACATTTAAGTGCAAACCAAAAACGTTAGTCACCGTCCTCCGGACTTTGGAACAATCCCCACAAGGGGGGCTCCTCAACTCCCGAAGTACCAAATCAAACACCTTGGGTACAGACCATTGTTTCCCTCTGGTCGGAGGATAAATCCAGCTCATTATTCCAACAACCAACCGCGAAACTCTCGGAAGGGCGTTCCAAGCGATTAGGCGACAAGGTATTCTCTAAGTTTGTTGACGTTGCAAACGTAGTACAAAGAGCTTCCTCATCTGGGTTACCTAATCTCCGCGGATTTATTTGTTCACTTTAACCCATGTGTACTGACTCGGATGTGAACGACTCATTACCTAATTTTTCTGATTATTATGTACTTGGAAAGACATCGACACATTTAGCAAAACGTTTCATGTGCACTCAGTACCTCAATCAGTCATAGACGCCAAGTGGTATGATCTAAATAGCAGAGAACTATCGGGAAGAGAAGACATTTAAATTAGATACAACTCTCGAGCTTCCTCCTACAATCAGAAAAATACCCGTCGCCGGGAATTAGTAGTTAAAAACCTTAATCTCATTTAGCCGTCAGGACCCCGTAAAGGTAGAGGTAGATCTACATTGGCTGTTGCTTCATCAAATATAAGTATTTTGTTTTTTCTCAATATTGCTCGGGCCAAACAGACCAACTATTCTCGACCTACGCTGAAATTAGATCCATCATCGTATATACGACAGTCTAAACCGTAGACGTAAGCTCTTAGTTCGACATCTTCAAGTTCATTCCACATATCTTCATCTTGGCATTGCTCCAAAGGATCTGGATTATAATGTATATGTACCCGAAAATAAAACCAGATCCTAAGGTATTATTGAAATTTTGCTACGCACGTCATGGAGGTTTAACGTATCCTCAATAATATTAACTGTATAATGAAGACTTGCCGGCAATAGCGATTATTTCTTTTGCCTCTATAATAAAATTCAGATCTTTCAACACAAATAATAATTGATCAGGACTATATTTCAATTTAACATTAACAAATTCTATGCGCCCTTATTAGGCCAATCCGCTGTCGATTTAAAGTTTTCCGATCTTTTGTTTGTTGCTGCAGACGGTTGTTCAGTGTATTCCAAGATACGTTCCACACTAGTCATTTGATTTTCTCCTCGCGAACAAGAGATAATTTATTTCACTTCATTTAATTAAGCAGCTCTCACCCTTGTTTACCGGTATTTTTAAGAGCGTTTCTTACCATATAAATTAGATTTCAATATTTATATATTTTTCTATACGAATGTTTTTTATAGTTTTAATTGAGAATTTAAAACTCCATAAATACTGCAATTTATTATAATGCCTGTATATGTCTGTTTTTGAAGGACTCGAGATATTTTTCATTGCACTTTTACACGCGTGTTCTTGATCAAGTTTACTTATTGCAATCTTATGGTGTAGATACGTGCGCCTTAATGTCTGTGCGTTGCGGTTATTGTGATTTTTAAGTTTGTGATAATAAATTTTTTGTTATTTTAACCGTAAAAGTTAGAAATTATTTTCTGGCAAAAACAAAATAATTTATGCTTATTGAACATTCCGGGTAATGTGTGTGCGGCTTGGTTTCCTCTTTTTGTACAACTATAAATGACATAAAAAAAAGGAATAGTTAAATAGAGAGTAGAATAAAAGCGAGCATGAATTTTTCATATCTTTAGATTAAAGAACTGTTGTTTGACTGTTTGTTAAGAAAAGGAAAGTTAAAATTGGTATTAAAGTGAAGAATAATGAATTGAAATCAGAGGAATGAAGGCATGAAATAAATCAAAGTTTAAGTTCATTCATGTGAGGCCTATCAATAATTCTCTGTATTGCTTAAATTTAAATTTTTTTATACATTTTTTTAAAGTATTTTCTTTCTTTTCTCATCATCAAGCGACATTCCGTTCGTAACAATAATATAAGATTCTGACTTTTAACCCCTTCTTTAACCCTTCTCCTAGTAAGTAGAATAACTGAAAATGGAGCTGGTACAGGGTGAACTGTATACCCACCTCTATCTTCTGTAATTGCTCATGGAGGAGCTTCAATTGACTTAGCTATTTTTTCATTACATTTAGCTGGGATCTCTTCTATCTTAGGAGCTGTAAATTTTATTACTACTGTGATTAATATACGAGCCACAGGAATTTCCTTTGATCGAATACCTTTATTTGTCTGATCTGTAGTTATTACTGCTTTATTATTACTTCTTTCTTTACCAGTTTTAGCTGGAGCAATTACTATATTATTAACGGATCGAAATTTAAACACTTCATTTTTTGATCCAGCAGGAGGAGGAGACCCAATTTTATACCAACATTTATTTTGATTTTTTGGTTATCTGCTGTTCAGGTCTGGGCTTTCATCTGTTTCAAAATGTAATGACTTAAAAGATATGAAAATTAAATTTTTAAATAAAGGAAGAAATAAATAAAAGAATTTCATTCCATATCCAATATTCGGAAAAGTTCACCAAAATTTCTTACAAATATTCTAAGATCGTGAATCCACTTGGGCATGTTTTTCTGACCATGGAACTTTGAGAGTTGCAGTGGTAGAAATAGAAAAATAGAAAACTAAAACTGAGTGTATGTATAAGACCTTGGTTCGTGATTTCCGCACACAAGTTTAAGAAGGACCAAGAAATTTCAGAAATCTAGCTCAGAATATGCAAAATCTTGTAGGAGTCATACGGATCGACCAAGTGGTACGGCTTTACGTAAAAAGTAAATGCTAATCAATTTTTAAATACGTGTATTTTATTAATCAGTAAGAGTTTCCCTGGATCTCCTAAAACTAAATAAAACTTTTCTTCTTGTTTTTTTTTTCCTTTTTTTTTTTTTTTTTTTTTTTTTTTTTTTTTTTTTTTTTTTTTTTTTTTTTTTTTTTGATTAATTTTAGCTAAAACTGAAATTTTGGTTTTTATATGAAATTTCTTTCTCTAACAATTCATTCATGCATTTTTAATGATATACAATCTAAGTCGTGATAATGCTATCGATTTTTTGCATTTGCATATAATTGATGAAGTTAACTATTGGCCAAAGCGGCTTTAGTAAACCAATCACATATATACGCGACTATATATACGAAAACGTCACGTTTTGCACTGTTGACCTATATTTTTTTTTTTTTTTTTTTTTTTTTGCTATTATTCACTATTTTTTTTATGGAATAATTTTTTTTGATTTATTCTTAAATATGAAATATTTGACAAAGTTTATATAGACTTCAAAGTGGTGAAAAATTTTAAGTTAATAAAATGGATAATGGAAATAATATAACCATAAAATGCACATTTCGCGTAATTCGAACTGGAAACTGAGGGTATCCCAAAATAAACTGACTGGAAATTTTAATACATATATATATTGTAACTCCCTTATCTCTAATAACGCTTTTGAAAAGCGAAACGAAATTTGTACATCCGAAATGTGCAATTTTTTTACCTTAATCATGCAAAGAAAAAACATAAGATAAATTGTATCGGAAAAATGAAATGAAGCAGTTCTTAAAATGCTTAAATTAGCCTTGATAAGCTCCCGATAAGCAGCCAAAGAGCCAAGAGAGACAACTTGAACTGTTAAATTCAATGCATGGATTGAATAGAAGGGATATTAATGATTCAATTGGAATTAATAAAATAATTTAAAAAATTTCCAATGCTATGAATAGTGTTTAGGTCGATTTTCGTCTGGTTTCCGTTTAAGCGATATGATAAATAAGTTTTCGCGATGTAGGAGTTTTACGTACTGAAGTGATAACATTCAAAACTATCTTAATAAAAACTAATTGTAAGTGAGAAAGCAAACTGATGGTTATTTAAAAAAAATCTTTTTCATTATTATTATTAATGTATTCTAGACTAATAGATTTAATTCTTTGACTAGAGAAGTGTGTATAGAGCACTAGCAACATAGATTATCGGCTCATTGGTGTATTTATTATTTTTTGTGTATTGTATTATGAAAAACTGAATGATAATCTTTTTTTTTTTTTAAATTAATTTTTAATGCATATAAATAATTATTTGTAATATTAAGTTCTTCATCTACGTACGGTCAGTGAAGAAGAGGTTTTGATAGTTTATATTGTAATGGTTATACAGCACGCCTCCTCATGTGACATGCGGACCAAATTGCTTGCGACTACAACTATCACTTTCGCAGTGAAAGTGGATGGTTGTGTCCCATGATCACAATCGTGATATTATTCATTAGAGGAAACTTTCAGAAGGTTTACCAAATTAATAAAGAATGCAGTTTATACCTTCAATGTCACTTGAAAATGTCTATGTCTTCGAACTAATAAAGGAGAGGTACATTTGTTTTTAAATTTATTATAATAAATTGTATGTAAATGAATAAGTTGCTTATATGTCACCATAAACAGTATTAGATCTTATGTCAATTTCCTTTTTTTTTTTAATGAATAAATCGTATCAGTTCCTGTGGAATAACTTGTATTTCAAATAATAAGCATTTGATCTAATAATTTTTTATTCCTTCTGATAGTGGCTGTGGAGTAGGATGGGAAAATGTCGGTTGTAATTTGTTTTCTTATTTCTAAATTACTGATTGAATTGTCTGTCCGTCCTTATAGTAAAACACGTCCGATAAATAATATCTGTAGCTGTGTAGTAAAGAAAGTGGAATTAGAAAATCTCATTACATGAACTAGCCCTACATAAACATAAGCCAAGCCGCAATAATTAGAGCATGCTCTAGATCTCACTTTCATAAAGCATCGAACTAACTAACTAACTATTTCTAAATATGCTACAGTTATACATAAAGGCGAACAAATCTACAATACTCTGCACCACCAATGGTATTGAGTACATAACGTAAACAGGAAATAAATTTTTTTCGAAACTCTTAAGATAAAATTCTTTTCTATAAAGAATTTTTTTTTTTTTTTTTTAAATTATATAGCATGTTACGATGACAAGTGAAAATGAAATAAATGTGCCCAGAACAATTACTTTATATGTTATTTAAACGGGACATTATGTAACAAACAAACAGAGAATTGATGTGAAAAAAAAAAAAAAAAAAAAAAAAAAAAAAAAAACACAAAATGTGTGCAAAAACACCAACCTTAGAAAGAAATTCTTGTTTTCAAACACTTCGCGCGCTAAGCTGTTGAAGAATGTTAATGCCAAGTGACATAAGTGACTGTGAAATGTTTACTTGTTAAAGAAAAAAGCTAAATCATTTCACATGAAATTAGTGTTGAAATCATTAATTAAATGCAGACGGCACGGCACTATGAATTTTAAAAACTCACCATACAAGTATTTATTAGTTGACATTACTTATATATGTATATTATAGTTTAGCGAAGCAAACACACACTCTAAATAACAGCAGGGTAATCTAATTAATCTGTCTATTTGTTCGTTCAATTTCATTTTTTTTTTCTTCTTCTTTTCGAAAATTTTATCTTTGCAATCAACAAAAAAAATTCGATAACCATCAGCGTCTTCTTTTAAGCCAGTTTCTAACGAAGGCATATACCAAACTACAAATAGATGTAGGATTGTTTAAGATCCAGTTATTTGTTTACTTGCGCTTAGCATGTCATAATTATATAAATTATAGTAAAAAATAAATTAAATATAAACATGAAATCAAAAAACAGTACGTTTGGCTTAGAACGAATTTCTTCTAACAACACGTGTTGAAAACATAAAAAATTCTCAAAAATTTTCATTATTTATTTATATTTATATTCTCATAGACTGGTTATAATTTCTTTCAATTAAGTGTTTTGAAATTGCAAACAAACAAAAATCTTATCCCCAGTAGGTTACTATTAAATTATGATTAATTTTAAAATTTAATCTTTAATCTCTTAAGGGCAACTATTACCTCTTGAACTATTATATAAATGCGTGAAACCTGTATAAGTTATGTAGAATGATTTGATGTTTCGCCATTTCTACGGTAAAATGTGAAGAAGCTCAGCTAACAAATGCCGGGAACCTGAATCAATTACCAACTTGTCCAAATAAGAACGAAGACCTTATCTATATTGCTTTATCAATTTGCAGACCATTCGTCTTGTTTTTTCAAGATAAAAGATCTATAACTTTGAGTCTGCGTTTCTATGAGGAGATTTATTGAGATGTGTGTTCAAAACTAAACCATGTAGAGCGAATAACGCGAAAATTGCACGAACAATTCTTTCTGGCAATATTTTTAACAAAATTGAACTTTTATTATAAATCAGCAATGGCATGACATATATCATTCAGAATGTTGTCCTACTTCTTCTACCTACTTCTTCTCCCATCCTTTAAGCTCAATATGAACACTATGCGGGAAGGACAATATATGTTTTAAGGCTACACACAAAGGAAACCATTTTTTTTTTGGCATCTACGTACGAATAAAAGTCATACTTGAACGGACAAAATGAATAAGAAATCAATTTAAACCAACGTTAATCAAATGTAAAGCAATGTAACATAATGGCTGAAAAATATAACAGTAATTCAAAATGAAGTACTGAGGTTGAATTGTGGAATGGAATATTTTTTGATTAATTATAATTACAGACTATCGTTAACAAATAAAAAAAGTTGTATAGTTTATCAACGATAGCGATACTAGATTATACAACTTTACGACACATTCCAATTATTACCGTTATTACCGTTTCTTAGCTGAATTTTGTCATATGCAGCTGAACGTCGTCGTTCTTAGTTCATCGTTCTCGCGATATCACAACTTTTGCCATATTTGTCAAAGCTCGATTACTTTAATCATTGTTGGTCGCGTTCCCTAGTAATAGATTTGCTTAGTTAGAACAACTTAAAAAATACTGTGGGATTTACTCTCGAAACTCCGAAAAAAATCCTTGTTTACTTCACTTCACTTGTTATGTGGAACTTAACGATGATATTTTCAGATGGCAAAGTCGTGGTTTTGTTTCATAATCTGTAAAAATACAACGCGAGGACTCGTTTAATGTTCCGATAACAACATTATTCAGAAGGACTCCGATAACAACATTATTCAGAAGGACTCCGTGAACAACATTATTCAGTTATGATCTACTAAGATCTGAATTAGGAGAAATCCATTAAATTTTTTTTTTTGACAAATTTAATGATAAGATAAGATAGCGGAAGTCCTCAAAATAGTTAAGAAAAGTGTCCACCGGAGGCTGCTAAGGCTGCTAAGGATAAGTACACCCGTACGATATTTGATAGGAAGCCGAATTGAAATAAAGCATTAAGCATCTTATTCCATATATAAAACCACATTTCATTCGACTTCTGAAATATAGCTAGTTAAACTTACACTCAATAGCTGCCATACATAAATACTCCTTTTTTATTATTAATGATTGTTTTCTTTAATTCCCAAATTAAAAAAAAAATGTTAGAAGAAATCTATGGTGCTAAGTAAAGTTTTAAATTCTAATATTCATTTTGGGATGGACGTAGGAACGTTAGTGCATACGTGAATTGAAAAATCCCATCACATGTCATCACAGAAACCTCATTCCCTTTCGCAATATTTGCAGGAGTTACAATGGATTGTCCATAGGTCACATATTTCCACATCCTGGCTATATATTTTAAGCAATATCCTCTAAGACTAAGCGAAAGCTTTGTTGTTTTATAGATTATTAGGAGTATTCTTGTACTGATGACATTTTTCTCGCCTATTTTTTCTTTTTTTTTTTTTTTTTGTTTCTTTAGAGCATTAGCAACCATAACGTTAATACACAACAACTTTTTCATTTAATAACATTAATAATAATGCAGTTGCTAAAGACTGCATCCTCCCACGTTGTAAATGCTCTTAATGGTTACTCGTTTATCAGATGATTTTTTCTTTTAATCATGATTGTTTAGTGTAGGTTCCTTTCAAGGAATTGTCAACAAACATGTTGCTTAAATCCGAAAGTATTAAAGAAGAGCGAGAAGGAGACATGGAAACATTAAACTCGAAATTAGCCGGGAGTATGACCGAATCTCAGAAACCCATTATCTTGGGTAATTGCGACTATTTTTATTGATTATTGTATTAATAAAAAAATTTTAAATTTCCGGAATTTTTTCAAAATTTTTTTTTGTCATCTTATTTTATTTATTATTAATTATTATTATTAATTTTATTTGTCATCTTAAACGTACCTTTACACGTTCGGTTTATATTGGTTCCTGTTCTATAAACAAAAAACCGAAATAGACCGAAATAAATCAATTTGGGATTTTAGACTGATGTATGTCATTCCCTCCACGCAATCCAATAAATAAAAATTCAACTTTCAAATGTGAATAATAATAATTTGAATGATTCTAGAAACTAAACTTAAATTAAGAATAGAATCGTTTCTCTAGTCTAAGAATTAATTTCATTGGACTAGAAAATATAATAATAATAATAATAATAATAATAATAAGAATAGAATCGTATACAAATTTCTTTACAAGATTGCTTTTGCCATGTATTTTACATAGGGGGGTAATGTTCTCAGAATTTATTGCTTACAAGATATTCTTTAGATCCTGCTTACCTTACATACTGATAGCAGAGTACATAAATCTAAATAATTTATTGCTTAACAATATTTAGAGAACTTAACACAAACGTACATGAATAATTTAGAAAAAAAAAAACATAAATCGCTTATGGTTATTTTCAAACAAATTCTTATATTTTCCTCTATTTCTTAAGAATTTTTCACAAAAATCTTACACGAATCCTATAACAAATAAAACAAAAAAAAAAAAATTGTAAAAACATAATTGAAAAAGAGAAGCAAGGAGTGTTCAAAATGCTACGGTTACGCTCCAAATGGGACAATGTGGAAAGCAATATATAAACTAAAATAATAATAATAACAACAATAATGTTTATACGGCAGGCGAGATACAATTGTTTACGCTTAGAAAACATTTATTGATGTCTGTTAAAATATCAATGAAAGAAACAGCAAGAGCAACCACATATACCCACTATACCACATCAATGAACAAAAATAAATGAAAAACTATATGGATTAGTCCGAATTGTTATGGCACACAACTGCCGCCAATTACGGTAAGTGTAGACGGATGTTCAGTCACTTTATTCGCTTCTATTATCGTGAAATTTCTTTCAAACGAATGAATTTAATCATTGTTTTTTCTTATACTCATCATTATATTCTCTTAATGAATGCCTTAATAATACGAAAAACTTCCTATTTTATATCTGCCTTTATATCTGTATTCAGTATGTGTCCCCTGGGAAGAATAAAACGCATAAGCAAATTATATTAGTTTCAGGATAAGCCCTTGCAAACCACTAACTTCCAAATTCCCATATTTGCTTGTTTGTGTGTAACATTTAAATAACTTACTGGTATACACTAATCCATGTATAGCAATTAGAGCAATCTTTCAATGCAATTTCCAACACGAATCTCAAAATTTTTAATTATTCAAGACTTGAAAGAAAATGTATATTATTATGTATGTTTTCTTTAGAAAGACAAATGTCAGTGTCTTACGACTGATCAAATGCTTAGAGTAATAAAGAAAAAAAAGACCAAATAATTTGTAGAGTTTTTTAATGCATATACGCACGCGCGCGGCTTGAACCTAAAGGGAATACATTTATTAAAAATATTGGATGCGAAATATGGAGGAATATTATCCTCTTATATAATTAAAAGAAAGCTAATGCTATTGAATCTAAATCTAAGCATAAAGTATTATATTTAGAAAATATTAAAAATTAAACACACTAAATACTTAAAAATACTTATAAAATACTCCAACAAATATGAAAAGAACATATAATAAAGTTAAGATTATTTAGCAAGGCAAGGTGTAAAAGAGATCAAATACTAAATTTTTAGGACATCAGTTTCATGAATGTTCGCTTCCTACCGCTCCGAATGACGATTTCATTTGCACATCGAAGAGACTGCTGCGTGCGGTAATAGTTTCGAGTGAAATGAAGTCGTTGAAGCGTGTTCGTTGACTTGGTGGCTGCACCAGAAAAGATACTCTAAGGTATTGTATAATAAACCGAATAACTTCTTCCAAACGATAGTAGTAGCTTTTGCGATTCTAGCAAAATTGTCGTTCAAAACCATGGAACAGTCACAAAACGATGGAAATCGTTATACCTTATCCCTAGATAAATTATTTAGAATCCAACGACCTAAATAGTGATCGTCAATATAGCTTTCACAAAAAACCGACCACCGTTGATTTAATAGCTTATCTGTCTCAGAAAATTTGAATCAACCTATTCGGCATGGTGCCGCATAACGCACAATGCTCTGATATTTCTATTTTTTCTCTTCATGCTGTTTATTAACGATCTTCTGTGCGTGAGAAAAAAAACAACTATTTATTCTTATGCATAACATAGAACCTTGTGTTATTCATTCTTCTTTATCAAAAATGCAGCACTCAACTACAAAATAAACGTTAGATTATGAGGGCCGCTTTGGTCGTTATAGTGAGCTATAATATCTAAAACTGGTCTAAAAGAAAGGGAAACCTTACCACCAACAAAACGCGTGATATATCTTATACCATAGCAAACGTGAGTTGTTTTTCCTTCATTGGTGTGCCAAGGTATACGAATCAACAGCTTTGGTGTTCTGGCCTTGAGAATACCAAAACACGTTCGTCAGACACGTAACACATAATATTGAAGCACAACTCGCAGATGCAAGCGGACGTGTTCAGTTCTTACCTGGGTTTATCTCAACTGCACCGAAAGACTCAAATTTTCATGGATAACGAAGGCATGTCCAACAGCGTTGATATTCTTGAGCGGGATGGCGTGAGGTGTATTACGCTTATGAAATTTCTAGTGTATTGTATAACAGACTACAGCAGCTCGTCGATCTTTAGCCACTGAACTTTCGAACAATCTAGCAGCAGTGACCTTTCCTGCAGTTTTAGACGTTCCCACTTTCAAATCGAAAATACATTCCTATGCTACTCCTTCTATATCTATTATATTTTTGTTCGTCACTGTCGATATGTATAGTAGTTCTCTCTAATAAAATAAAAATCTCTTACTACAGGGAAAACAAAAAATATTAAAAACAAGTAAAAATAGTCTAGTCCGTCCCCCCCCCCTACTCCCCTCGGCACCCGATTATTAAATATCACTTCACTTCAATGTATTTCTTCATTTCCTTTCGGAACAAATCACGAAAAATTACAAACATATTATGGCATTGTCTAAAAAATAGACTAGTCTAGTCAAAATCCGGGGTAGTTAATTTTTATTATTATTTTATTACTCCTTTTCATTACAAAATATTAAAAATTGAACCTCTTTTTGTCAGACTTGGTTTTCATAAGAAATCTGAGCTGTACAAAGTTTTGACATTTATTGTGCACACTAGAACACAAATTTCTCCCGGTTTTTTTAAAACAAAGGTTCTTTTCAAACCCGTCTTTATACAGAGCGTGGTCTTAAGAATGTTTCGATCGAATCTATTTTCTATAGCATCCGTTCTTGCGTCAGCGGACCAAATTTGCTCAAATTTTCTAAAAAAATTCCGAAGTTTACGTTGACAACAAAAATCTATGGGCAGACATGAACCAAAGAGACAGGATTCAGAAAATGATTCTATCATAGCATCTATATATATATCTTAACCCATTCTGTATGTATGTTACATGCAGAAACTTATAACACCGTGCACCACAGGTAATATAGGGCGTAAAGGCCAATAAATATTTATGTAAAATTTTGCGTTATAAGCTTCATTTCCTAATTTTTATATGAAATTCTTTTGCGAAATTGTTGCTTTTTTCTTCCAGGGGGAATGTGTATACCTTAGAATTATGAGAAAGTTATGTTTGTTTGCAATAAATTTTATATACTCATTGCCCTTGTGTGCTAAACAAATATGGCATATGGAAGATTGTCGAAATGAGTCTGTATGCAGCTTAAAATCATACAACATACATGTCAGACAATCATCATTCAGGCATAAGAGAAACACAAGTCACAAGTTTGTGTGAAAATATTTTTAATTTGCTTCTATCTTTTTGTAAACGTTACAGAAGTAATAATAGAATATACATACTTTCTTTCTCGAGTAGTAAAATTAAAACAAATATAAGATTAAATGTATTGTACATAAATTCTTACTCAGGTAAATAGTGCTTAAGCCAAAGGTGCGAAAAAAGGTAAACGATTATTTAACACTAAACAGAACAGTCAGGTGTGTCCAAACTATCCCAAGATCACGTAATATAAGGAAATAATAATAATTGTGTGTGAATGCATATCCACACAAACTGCTTAAGTATTTAATCTTTTTTTTTTTTTTTTTTTTTTTTTATAAAGACATTAAAATATTTTGGGAGATATGCAGAAAAACATTCAAAATTTTTACATATTTGATTGAATTTATATATTTTCTTCTTATTGTGTGAACACATTTTAAATAAAATAACAAATAAATTGTAAACAAAGTTTTGTTTATTTAATGTGTTCGAAGAATTTCGAATTATTGTGAAAATTCTTTAATATTTTGTTTAAAAAAAAAAACTATTTATTAAAAGAATATTTTTAGATTAAGTTACATAACGTGAGATATTACTTTCATGTAATGATCGCTTATCTTTCACAGATACACCCTTATCGACCGGAAAAAAAAAAAGTGAACAACGTTACGTTCTGCTTAATGGGAAATTATTCATAAACATATCTGAATAATCATAGAGACTTTCGTTAATTATGGATAATTTATTTGGTTAACTTTTACGTCAGACTTGGGGCATGTTTATATATCAAATCTTAGGTCGATAATACTTTATTGCCAAAGATATTTTCACAAATAGTCACTTTTCTATTCATCGTCCAAATATTTGTTAACTCATTTGTAATACATTGAAATGTGAATCAAGAAATTTATGTTATTCAGAAATTGCAGATGACAGAGAGATGACATCTTCGATAGCGAAAATATACTAAGTGATTAGTAATTCGTGTCCTTTGTACGACATAAAGCATATGAATTCCGAATCAATCTGACGAATAATGTATTAATCAAAATAAAACAAAGGATATAATGATACCTAAATTGAATAAATATTTATTTACTCAAAAATGATTAAATTTTATGAAAATTCACTACGAAATTTCAAATGCGCGATAGAAGAAATCGATTCGGATTAGTAACACGATTGTTTTGTGATAGATTCTGTGTGAACGCAAAAGCTATCTCTTGTTTGGATCAGCATAATGAATTATTACATAAATTGATATGGGAAAGTCCTGCACAAGATATATCAAACATTTGCTGAAGTCTTATCTGTAGAAAAAAATTTTTTGAACAAACTTTACATTATTTTTAAAGCAAATAAAATAGAATTTTGCGACTTTAACCATAAATCAGAATTATTTTTACTCATAAATCGAGAATATACTCATTTGTTATCCGCAAAAACATATTCGGAAAATAATGGATAAGCCTCTTGGAACACTTGGATGCACAAGTCTCAATCTCAATCTCATCCATATGTTAGGTTATGAAACTCTTGAATTCTCTGTAAGATAAACTTTGCTACCGGACTATATCGTTGGGGCATTTGTCTGTTTGTGGACTTGCCTCACAAAAATTGACATAGAAAGTCAAAGTTTTTCGAATAGATCCTATTTAAGTGGATATATACAGTGGGTAAAAGCCAAACTCGTACACCACAACATTTTTTTTCTTTGTCCGATTTTTTATACCCAAAATATAATTTGAGAAAAGTTCAGTATTAATTTTTTATAGCTTATTTCACTAACTTTTAATAACAAAAACCAAA
>KK351066.1:516237-526821 GCA_000671755.1 Glossina brevipalpis | reverse complement strand
TTTACCCACTGTATATATAAACATATATATATTATATATATATATGTATATATATATATGTATACATGAGGTTGTGCGTCCGTGTAAGAACGCAGGCAATGGTTATTACAATATAAAACATCAAAACATATCGTAGGCAAATGCGAAATTCTTGTATTCTCTCAGAAACGTGTAAGTCTATTTTAACCGTACACCTACAGGAAAACATTATTGTTTTAAAAAAAAAGGCGAACTAGACTTCGGTTTTACACTTACTGACACAATATAAGCATTAAATATATTAAAATAAAAATAAGAAAAAAGATAATCAAATCAATGAATAAAACAAGGAAACAAGAAAGTCTGTACAACCGGAAGATTAACAATACAATAGAACACCTGCACATATACATACATAGTTAGAGGATAAACAAAAAAACGCTTAAAAAGGTATAACAAAATAAACATTACCGAAGAAAACGTATTGACAGTTAAAATTCGAAAAACAAATTTTGTTTAACAAGAAAAGGTATATAAATTGAAAGAAAATCAATCAAAAAAAAACTTCAAAAATTTTCTTTTATTCTTCACTCTTCTAAAGAAATATATTTAAGAACATCATGCGACATAACGATTACTTTTATTTCTTATAACTATTTTTTTCAGTTTTTAGTCCCGTTATTAAAAGTTTGAATATATCACTATTGAACAATTTGTTACGAATATTATTAGACAAGATTTAAAGTGCAAAATGAAAGTAGCTACCCGACACCCCTCATGGCCTACTTAGGACTGATAAATAGTGACTCTTCCAGATTGCTCAAAAGAATATATTTTTTTTTTTTGTTTTCCTTTTCTTTTCAAAGTATACTTTATAAAATACATAATATTTATAAACCTATCAAAACGTAATGTAAAGAACATAAAAAGGACATTAAAACAATCCTAAGCCAATTGAAAATGATTACACGTTCGTACTTGAACATGTATCCATTTTTGGTTTTAAGAAACGTGACTGCAAACCACTATACATTTTCATTATTTTTGCCGCATAATGCAGGGAAACATTGAAATAACATTTCAGTTTCTGTTTCTCGTCTCCAAATTCGTTTGTATACATAAAGGGTATTCCAGAGTAGTCGTTTTTCAATAGATTATAAAAAAAAATATATTTTTAAAATTGTTATTCTATTAGGAAAAAGTATAAGTAAAGTCAAGGTTACATCTGATACATAACAATTGACAGTATTGATTACTGTTGCCGATATGTTTCCAAATTTTTCTTTCTTATTTGCTATTATGGCGCTTTTACGATCAGATCGCATGCATTGTAGAGCCTGATGAGAAGTTATAAAATAAAAAATATGTGGCGCGATTATAATTACTTCTTTTGTTTTCAATTATTGACTGTTCCGAAAATAAAGGGCAATCAAAACCACGCAATGACTGAGTCCGTAAAGAATATTACCACCGCGACAGTGTACTACTAGTGTAGTAGTGTGTTTTCTTACTAAAAATGTCCCAAAGGTTCATTGTAAAGAATACCTATATTTAATTTTAAGTTTACAAATAAAACCAAGAAAGGAAGCAAATAAAAAAATATTTAACCCCTGAATTTGAAAGTAACTTTCTAGCACAAACCAATCGAGGTTTTGTGGGAAGTTAGACAAAGGGAATCAAGCCTGTGTATATCCGTATACCCTCTACTTGTTCGTCTGTTTTAAAAAGGTTACGTCAATATTTTTATTTATGGCATTTAATAACACATTCGTAATCTTATGTTCATACATACGTCTTATGTTCATAGATGAACTTATGGAATAAACTTATGTAATATGAAAAGTTACATAAATAAAATTCAGCCATATGTCCAGAAAAATGTTCTCGTAACTATAACAATTTTGATTTGCTTTAGAAGCTTCTATGATAACCTACTATAGTATAAGCAAAAAATTGTATGTTTTTAATCATTCGATGCTTACCGAGAGATAAACCCAATTTATATATCCAACGTGAGGTTACGAAATTACATATAATTATATGAAAGAACCAAGAACATACCGTACCGATAGTGACTCTACCATTTTATTTGAAAAAAATCTTTTAAAAAGAACTACATTTTGATAGGCGAGTTTGGCAGAATTTTATGAGAGTTATTATTGTGTAATCTATGAGTAGCGAGCACAACGTCCAGAAAACAGAGGTGTTTTCAATTTATTTTCGGTTAGGTCCATTTTGAATGCTAACCTGCGTGCAGAAACTTTCAATGTTTTTGCTTATTTCATACTCAAATATAGTTTTTGCAACTGGGAAAATAATTATCACAGACATTAGACAGATCGGCAGACAAACAGATGGACAGACTCGGAGGGCGGTCGTCTTTATGTGGATTCCGAATCTGATGCTGATCAAGAATAGTTTAGTCGATTTATGAAACTTCTTTCTTGATGTTCCAACGGTTTTTACAGAGAGCGGAAATTTCAATGCTCTATTAGACTAAGTGGATAGGGTCTATTGTGTTTGGGTCAATACTTTCCAGATTTAGTAGGAGAGAACGTTTTTTTTTTAAATTTGGACACTCTTTCTCTCTCTCTCTCTCTCTCCCTCTCTCTGTCTCCCTCTCTCTGTCTCACGCTCTATCTCTCTCTCTCACTCTCTCTCTCTCTCTCACTCTCTCTCTCTCTCTCTGTCTCTCTTCCGCCGTCAACTACTCCCCTCCTTTCACATCGACCGACATCATTTTGGGTTGAAATTTATCATTACCCTCGAGGGCAAAAATTGTCCAACTTCTGCGTTTTTTTAAAATCTTTATGATGTTTTCACTTGGATGTTCACATAGTAGATTTGAAAAAATTAAATAAAGTATAAATAACGTTTTGATAGAAACTGTTGCTAAGTTAAGCGTATCATTATTTTCCAAAGACTAGAAAAGTAACGATAGACATAAATGTTGTACGCTTGAAATGGTCGGCCACTGTAGCTGAAAAAAGAAAAAAACAACAAATTGTTAGTCAGTTCTGAAAAACAAAATTTTGCATTAATTCTCAATTAAGCACGTACTCAATTTTGCCCTATATTTTATGCTCTTTTCATATATAGATATTATGATGAACGGGCGCGCAAACACCTGCGAACTAAATAAATGTTAAGGTAAAAAAATGTTTGATGAAGAAAAAACTTAATTATTGTTATAATTCATTTGAAATTCAAGGGCTATTTATTTATTTGATATCACCGCGATTACGCCTTTTTTCCACATAAATCAAATAAACTTCATTAACCGACTAACATAGATATGTAACGAGGTAGTAAGCCACTATAAAAGAAAGCTTAATACTATTGGAAAAAATCATGTTATACAAAAGTCTATTCGAAAGATTGTTTAGAATTATAACGATATTCACGTTCGAAAGATTGTTTCGGATTGTAACGATATTCACATATTTCAGTTTTATGGTAACCACACAGCAGTATAACAAACCAAAGTTATGTCAACTTTCAAAGTAATTCAAGCGTAACTGGAAGAGCGCGTTTTCCACACCCGCATATAAAAGTCTTTTTTATACTGCATATAAAACGAAAAGATTGTAGATTATTACATAAATCTTTACGGCACGGGATAAGTATATACAGTGTTGCTTAAAATATTTCAAGCGTTTGAGAATTTGTTAGAAAATAGGACTTTGATAGAAATACGGGTTATTCCTAAGAAAGCTTCTGTATTTGGTGGTAAAAGATTGTGCTTTTAATGCGGTTCGTTTGAATGTAGCTTAAGACTAATCAATCTATTCGACAGAGCCTAGTCTGCGCTATATTATGAAAAAATGTTTGCAACCTTTCAGCCAACTTCCATCAATTTTTGTTTCTATGATAAAGATGTCCGCGGATTAGCTTAATTTTTTAGATCCTAAACCTAATGGCTACTAGGTACTGGCCAATAGCAGCATCAATTCCCTACCATGCCAATTGTCGCTCTTTATAGCATTTCTCTTATGATCCACGCGGTAGCGTTGGCACTATATTAGCACTATTTTGTCATTGACAAGTTAGGGTCTAAATGTGATATAAAATCATGACTGCCCCCATATTCAATATGGCTTGATGTTACCCCAATAATCTCTTTTCTTAGCCAAGTAGTTGTCCCAAGCGGTTTGCATCAAATTTAATTTTATATATTTACAGAACATAGACAACGTATTACAAGTTAGGGAATCAACTATTCTTATAACTTGCTTTCCTTAATGAAGTGTGCCTTGAAAATGCGAAATTCCTTCAACTGCATATAGACTTATCGAACTAAGGTGAACAAATTGCAAATTTCCAGAATATAAATCTGAAGTACTCTTACTCTAATAGGAACGCGTTATGAACAAAAAGTCCAAAGCATCTGGTAATTGTTGTATGTGACTGCATTACATTTCTATTCTGGCTCAGAGTTACATTTGTGATAAACCATTGCGTTAACGCTAGCTACCATGTTTCTAATACTCCGTGCCACATAAACGAATTTTAAGTCTAATTTTTTTTTAAATATAACAAGCAGTAAAATGACATACTATTACATAGTGAAATGACATCAATTGCGTAATGAAATATGTTACATAGTTGCCAATATAATGACATAAGTGATTACTTTAATTGTGACAACTTCTGATGAGTATTAAAAAATTCATTATATTCTCCATAGACTTTATGTAAACGCTAATCTATAAGATAATAAAGTACAACAGCAAATTTGAGTTGCCATTCAGTATGATGTTTACAACATCAACCCTAGTCATGCATACAAAATTATGTCTATAACGATATGTACAGTGTGACGTAATATGAACGGAAAGCCATATAGAAAAGCAAACAAGGAAATGAAAAACAATGGATATAGTTGAAGAATTAAAAATTTTAACCCGAATTGTCAAAAATTTATGAAAATATTTTTATTTTATTTTCTTTATTTTGCATTTTGCGCAAAAAAATGGGAGTTTGTTTAGTTTGCCTGCATCTATAAAGCCAAGAAACAAGTCGTTCTTCACAGTATACATCAAGTGTGGGCAAAAGCTAGGGAAGTAGGGGCAACGTTCCCTCAAGGCATGTGAAAATTGTCGCAAGACAAAGTACTACGCTCTCCAGACGCGAATGAAGGAATTTTACGAACGGGAACATAAGAATGATAAGACAAATATTAACTTGCATATGCTTCGGAAAACGGCATTTCAGCGAATGAAAAGCCGCAGTTGCTATTGTCTGCGGCATATGTCATATCAATTTGCCTAAGATTGTAAGTCAAAGTCTGAGTATATTTTTATTAGCATTTCGATTAGCATTAGTAGTAAGTTGGCCAATCTATTTGTAATTGGAACAGTCACGTTCGCCAAAAGTCGAAAAAACATTTTGTCCTTACTATGAAGATCAGGATTGCGAAAGTAATGATTTCACTACAACCACGTTTACAATTGCCCGTAAATGAATAAAAAGTTAAATTCAAACGAAAAGCTCAAAATCCTTTTGTCATTAACTTATAACTTAAAGCAGATATCAATCTAAAATAGAGCATGAACGTTAAAAAGTTTTGTATAAAATAATGAGATCGCGAGAGGAAGCTGAAACGTATTCTGGTGATCTCGGAAAATCCTTTTATAAAAAAAACGTCGAAATGCTTGAGAAACGTTCTGATCTGATTCTGACACGCTTACAGGTGACATTGTTGATGAATAAAGTAGAATTTTGCAAAACAAAAAAAACCTCCATCTCGTAAACGGTTGATCGATATGGCGAGGTACATAAAGCAAAAATGGAAAACTTCTATTACGGAATGCTAAAATGTATTACTTTATTCAAGTCCGTTGACAAAAGTCCACTTTGGCAAACAAACTGCCTCAGTATAATTTTTATCTAAGATGTTAAAAGTCAAATTTTATTTGCTAATTGACGAAGGTTTTGGTTTTGTTTCTTCAGTTTCGTTAGAGAGGCTCTTATTTTGTTTCAATTGAACAATTTTTCTAACAAATATATTTTTTACATCTACCTAGCGATGTTTATCCGACTTTCAGAGGGCTTGCAAAAAAGCATCGGAAATTTCGAAAATTAAATATCACAGAGGGTGGCATCGTTTTACGGCTGTTTTCAATGAAAACTAAATTGAAAGTGAAATGAATTTAATTAATAAATTTTCACTTGACAACAAATTTCTCTGCTGGCGTAGAGTTATACCCCACTTAACTTAAGTTTTGCGATAAGATTTCTTCCAGTTAACTACTAAATAATTAGTAAACTTTCAGTTAAAATGAACATGTTGGAAACTGTTGTTAACCTTGTTTATGCGTCGCAATTATTGATTCTTAGCATCCCAAAATATTTGTCTGGAACAAACAATTCATCAATCAATCAATCAATTTTCTTAGCACTTTTGTCAAGTTAGAGTGAAAAATTACTTAATTCAGTTTATGAGTTCAGCCGCCATTATTGGAAAATTAATCATTTTTGCCCTCTAAAATATCGACTCAACGTTTTTAAGACTTTCTGTTTAAACTAATTTCAAAAGGCACCCAAACAAGAACAGGGCGACCAATCCGGATTTAATAAAGGCAATCTTTAATGACTAATGTCAATACGAAACATTGGTCTCTCAGATTATTTCATTCAAGGCAGTATGGCTATGTCTGAGCAATTCTTCTTTTAAACAAGTTTTAATTGCGACGTCTATAAAGTTTCAGTTTTTCTGGTTTTATATTATCATTTTAGAATCATTTATATATGCACTGTTCGAATAACTGACAGTACTGCAGAATTTTATTTTGCGTCTACAAGTAGTAGTCGAAGGATCTCTTTTACAGTATCATTGTGTTTCACAACGTGCGCTAAAACTTTTCTAAAAATATTGTTCAAAATCTAACTCTGTTCTTTTTTAGAAAATCACTCGAAAATCCTGCTGTAGGTACCAAAAATATTAAATTATCGATAGAGTCCTGTGACAGTCTCCAGAAAATCTGAAGTTAAAATACTGAAGTCGATCGGGCGGAAATGGATGCCGCCAGCAGTACGATGAGCACGAAAAATATTGTTTCTCAGAAAAAAGCAATTAAAACTTCATATACGCGTAAAATATATCTAAAACTATGTTCGGGAAATGGCATTTAAAATGTTGCCCGCCGATCCGGCCGATAATCAACTTTTTATATCTCTCTTGAATATTTAAGCAACCAAAATAGATCAGTAACATGAACTAATCGCAAGTTGATATTACTCCTTAAACTAAGCGTTGAAATCTTTTCTTCTTCTTGCTTATTGTTATGGGGATTTTACTGTATATAATAATAATAATAATTTCATGCAAGAATGAATAACTTTATAAAGCTGTATGTATGTGTAAGATTGTCTTATGAGTATCCAACAACAATTTAAGTTCAATTATTAAGATTGAAAGGCTACTTGAAAGCTGACCATTAAGATATAATAAACAGAGGACTAAAAGCCTAGGGGCTGCACATTAAGATCGCAGCATAAGGAAATAACTAACTAAATTATATATAACTTTATCAAGTTAATGCTTAAGCACTTACGTAAGCTTCGAGGGAAACTAAAAATAGTTGATATAAAACAAGACATAGAGAGAAATACAAAAAAATCAGTGCCCATCAAAAAAGGAAACTTCAACTTGACCTTGGCATAGCTGACTGCAACCAGTTAACATTGTCAAGGCAACAACAAATTGCCAGCACTGCACAGCAAGAAGCCACAACAAAACAAGAAAACATAAAATGCAAAAATAGAAAAAAAAATAAAAAATTTCAAAGTACACTGGTTGCCGTAGACATGCAACCAATTGTAAAGACAACAACAAACATATGCAAAACGATTGAGTTTCTCGTGTGTGTGTGTGTGTTTTACCATTTCCCTCTTTACCTCCTCCCGAGTTTGTATGTTTATTGGTTTATTCTTATTTTTTTTTTTTTTTTTTTTTAGTTTTATTATTTTGTCCTCATAAATCATTAAATCATTAAATTAATTGCTCGAACTCTTTTGACTCCACTCCGAACTGAAGTGTTGAACAACTTAATATGAGCGAGTTCGCTTATCGTAACCTCTAAAATTTCAGATTCTATGTTTTCTCACTTTGTTGAAGGGGTTTTGCTTTTTTGGCTACCGGCTATTGGATATGAGTTATATATATATTTACTAGAATTAAATAAATATTGACTTTAATAAAAAAAAACTTGTTTTAATCGATTGCTTTAAACTGCAGACACTTTACGGAAATCTCAAAGTCGCAGCGAAGATACTTACAGCCAAGTTGAGATGACTGCTCTAGACATTATTTTAATTTATATGTTCAACAGAGCCAGTGCATGCCATGCAAAGATGACTACATAGTACGCCTCTATTGGCTGTTGAGTTGATATTACTGATCTTTGCTGATGCTGAGATTGCTTTTCATTTTATTTTTTCTTTGCATCTTTTGCTTGTCAGTTTTTTTGCATTACAATTGGCACTGACAACTTGTTGTTTGGCCAGTGGCTGTAAAGTGTCAATAAAAATGGTTTCAATATCAAACACACACAGCAAATGTCAGACAAGTTGATAGGCAGCGTATATAGTAAAGACCTGTGTGCCTAAGCTATATGTGCAACGGTTAACAGAGAATAATAAAAAGAAATCTATTCAATTAAATTAAGACTTCTTGAGGCATCGAAAACTACTATTACGTAAGGTCTTTGGCCCTGTGCAAATATCTTTTTTTATTCCACACCATCCGTGTAGAGTGCGCTAAGACAAAACGCAATGACATTTGCGTAACTGTTTGCACTTTATGTTACAAAAAAAAATGTTGCCCTTAAGGTCGAATGGATACATTTTAATTGAACTAAATTTGTCAAATAATAGAAAATAAAAGAATTATTAGATTTAGTTAGCGCGCGCTCCGAAATCTAAGCATGCGCATCATATATTTTTATTTCGTATTTAATAAACCATTTTAGCGTAATTAGGCAGGGTGCAGATGACTCTAGCAGCTGGATATAAAACTATAATTAAAGCTTCCGGTAAGATGACTCTGTGTAGGTGAGTAGTGGAAACAACTTTTTTGACAATCAAATATCTAGTCTTGTCTTGTCTGTACAAAAATCTATATTAGCGATTATTAAAATTGAAAATAATCAGAAGTATTTAATATTACGTGAAAAATATGGCGAAACGAACGCCTGTCTAATGATGTTATACAACGAGCAAATCTCAGAAAGTAGTGCAGAAGAAACTTATATCTGTTCCTTCATTCCAATTCATCTGGAACTTTAACGTCAACCATTCGCGGCGAAACTAAAATCATTGAAACCTTTGGAGATTATTCAGATGAGTTAACTTCAGCACGACATCCATTTGATATTAAACGCCAGGAACGTCAACAACGGGAGTTAAGAACAAATATTGTCCGACACGTGCTCGATCCTTAAACGCCATCTATGTTTCATTTAAATAAATTGCCTATAAAATTGGTGACTAAAAATGGTGAGGCCTGGTGCCTAAGAATACTACATTAGAACCTACTTTGCTTTAGCGGTCCATACATATTAGTCCATATTTATTGGTAAAAGGAATCAATTTAGGCAATCGTTTTTAAATTCAATCATCGCCAAGAATGCTGGTACACTGTATTTTTTCCACGTACCGTATTCCGTAAAAACGCCACTAAAATAAATTAATTCGATCACAAATTTAGATAATAAAGATTCCAGAATTGCCGTACCCTCTTGGCAATCAGCAGCTTAAGCTAAATAGCAGATCTTATTTACCCTGTGAAATCAAATTCTATGTGTATCAAGCTACATATTTATGTTCAGCTTTAAATTCTCTTCATCCAACTTTTTGTTTCTAACGGAACTAACAACAATAAGCTAATACAGCTCTTTCATTTGCATTTATCGCTTTTCATTTATCGCTTGTCTCTATTGTGTGTTTTTTTTTGTATTTAGTTTACTATAAATTCAATTTTTAACGGCTGAGTGACTTTAATATGATTTCCTATCTCACATGTGTGGGCTACACATTGAAAATTGGCATGAATTGCACAGATGATTTTTTGACTCCTGTACACAATTCTCTCAAACAAGGTTTATATTTTTCCATTGAATACCTCACCAATGAAACAGATTAGCGTAGGCTCAAAGTATGCAAAGATATTAAAGAGACAATGGCATCCTATAGTTATGAATAAATCAATGATTTTTTTTTTTCAACTTTTTCAAAAGTGATAATAAACGGGAGTAGGCTGCATAATTAGTGAACAAAAGCCATGATGTCACTTAAAAAAATTGTTAAGAAATTTAATATTTATCATTAGCGAGCAATAATGACTTTTTTAAAGGTTAAATTTCAACTTTAATGATTTTAGAGCAGCGCGTTACAGGAACCGTATACCTTGCAGGTACAAAGCAACAGACCCAGAGTAATATAAATATTTAAACCTGAAGAATATTTGATTCAAATATTAGTTTGGGCAAAAAGAAATCCATTATTTTTTCGGTAGATGGCTATACTGGTAGATTTCTCGTAAAGTATCGATCAAACAATTTCAGATTTATGCTCGTTGGAAAGGTGACATTTCGCAGTAAAAAA
>KK351066.1:485640-511565 GCA_000671755.1 Glossina brevipalpis | reverse complement strand
TTTACGAGAAATCTACCAGTGTAGCCATCTACCGAAAAAATAATGGATTTATTTTTCCCCAAACTAATATATTTATTTTATATATTTATATATATTCATATGCGCATGCATATATGTACATATATATACATGTTACACAAAGCTTTTGGAAAAATATAATCCGTAGAAGAATTTACTCAAATTGTGCCAAAAAAGAACTCAATTTAAGTAAAATAAAATTCTATATACACTTTATATTTAGATAAAAAAAATAGTGAATATAGCCCGCCTAGTCAACCTAGTGCAGATATTTTAGAATTTATAGATTTCGCAAACGTCCAACTTGGCTCCAGCTCAGGTCTTTGCAAAATAGTTTATACTAAAAATAGGGAAAAATCCCAACAAAAATAAAATTAAGGAAGATACATATCTTATATTCATAAAATCAGCCAAGCAACTCAAAACAAAATTTTTTGCGCTGTCACAAAGACTTCAAGGCATATTGTAAAGAATTTCATGGTAACAATCTAATTTAGTCTTTTCGGTATATATTTTACAGGATATTAAAGGTTATTAAATGGAAAAATATAATTTTTTAAAGATATAAACGATCAACCATCGAATCCATTTCCATCCGATACATGCGTTTACATCTGAAACACCACAACATTATTGAAGAAAAACATTATTTCAGATTTTTAATATATCTCAAAGTATAAATTGCATGTTTTTCTTCAATCACATTAACTTCGGAAGTGTACCCAAGACTGAAAATAGAGGCTTATGTCTATTTTGTCCAAATATCTGCGATATTCCGAAGGAAGCTTCAAAAGCTTATAAAGAGTGTATAAAACATATTCTTAATCAATGTCAAATCTTGATACGACTTATTAACGTCCATTTGTCCGTGCAAACGTACCTCCGTTTGTGTTTTTATCTATGGTAAAAATTTCCCCTGGTCGCAAAAACTAAGATATCGAATTCAAGTTGAGAAAAGCATTCGAAGTTCTTGCACGCAATTGATATTGAGAATGTGTTGTATTTATAGTACAACATAAGCTTCAAACTTTTTGTTTTCAAAGGCAAAAAAAAAAAATCGAGAACTCATCAGCTTGTAAGGAACAGAATTGTTCCGTGGATCGTTCCAATCGTTCCTTATGCTCCTCTTCGGAATAAAAATGAATAGCCACGTGTAGATTTCAATATTTTTATTTACAATCCAGATAACTATAAAATAGAAAATAACCGTCCGTCCGTCACCATGTCGGGTCTTGTTACCTTTTATAAACACATTAAGTTCGCCCTCAAGCCCTCTAATCAGGGATTCACATGGATAAGATTTCGACAACCGCGACCATTCACGTCACTAGCCAGCACCAGAGAGAGCAAGCGGAAACGGCCATGTTCCCCACTTACTCTCTTTTTCTCGTTAGCTACGCCACCTAGATGAGGTTCGCAAAATGCAGGTTATTATACTTATGTAGACTTGTCCGGGGTAATCAAACACACTTCCATGCACACTTACTTATTAAGACCATTTTCAGAGAAAAAGGCTGTGTATGTGTTGCATTATTGAAAATACGAAATGTCTGTCTTAGTTATCAGTATGTGTATGAGAGAATATACGTAGGTTTTGGATTTTTGTGAATATTTCTTTTCCACTGAAAACGTAGGCAGAGTTTACCGTATTTCCGAAAGTATGTGTAATGTTATTCTTTCGTGGTACTCTACATCACCTTGTTCTATAGGGTGTACTAATCTTATGCGAATATATGTAATACTCATAGAAGAGCTTAAAATACCCAACTTTTCGATGCCATCCGAAAAGCAACGAAGCAAAGTACGAAACTCGCACTTTTCCAATAGAGGACTCTTCTTCTCGATAGTTAGGCCGCAATAACGCTGCTCTAATTCAGTAGTTATATATACATATACATATAATTCGCTAGAAATGAACACATTTTGATATATAAAATAAATGTGTAAAATTTGGATTAGATGGAATCACACTTCTTGCGCTGCTTTCTATATAAATGCTCCTATTTAAATTAAGCGTTTATATAGTGAAGATGTAAAATTATGATTATGATGCAAACGAGCAATTTGACACAAAATTTAACTCTATTGAATTTGAGGCACATAAATCTATTTTGTGTACTCCACCATATAGAATGGTTCTCGCGAAAAGTAAGTCTTTATATCGCACATTACATTATGGAATTAAATTTGCAAACTTGCCTGTAAGGGTTCTCACGAAAGTCATACTTTAACACGGAAACAAGATATAATTTTTGGTATTTTATCACGAAAGTAAATGAAGAATTGTACTAGATGTAGTGGTATATAGTCGGTAAAGCCCGTCTATGATATTTTTACTTGTTTTGTTTTTTAATTGATGCCCGATATGAAGAACTGAAATGCACGTCATGTATATGTACGCGTCTTGAAGCCTTCACAAAAGAATAATATCTTTCCGTGTTATAAAAAAAAAAAAAAAAATATTATACGTAAATTTTTTTATTTTTTTTTTTAATATTATCGGATTAACAAAAAAAAAATTCTACTTTCCCAAAATTATTTTCTAATACTTTTCTCTTGCCGACCTTCCTATAAAAGATACTCAGATTTCGTTTCACCTTAAACAAGCCCCCTCTAAGGTCAAAACCGATCGAAAACATTTCGCTAAAAAAATAAAATCTACTAGAAATGATTTATAAAAAATTTCTAAATGAAAAACCGAATGAAAAACGAAAATCATTGAAGAGACAACAAATAAATACACAAAGATTATAAAAAAAAAAAAAATTAATATTAAATTTCCCTGAGTCATTTTTTTAAAGTAAAACAGAACGTATTTACAAGTATAAGAAAACCAGTTTTTTTTTAAAAGCTAAATATGCGTGACGTCATTTTAAATAGTAAAATTTATAACTACACCTAATGCATATATGAATATTTATTTATGGCTTAATGAAAGGTAAATTGGAAAGAGAGTAAAAGTAAAAAAAAAATATATATATTAGAGAATAAACCAAATTTCAAAATAGTCTGGTCACCTTTTCATTCTCAATCCCCTTTAAACTTGTTTTATTGGTTTGACAGCATTTGTTGCTTTTTGTCGACTTCCGTTGCAGTGCTTGACTATACTACAATGGGTATAATTATGTTAATTGTTAGTTGTCTGCTTCTAAAAGATTTTCAAATGAAATTTGCTTATAAAATTGAAATAGAAAGAAAACAATATGTTTAAACTTATATAACTGGTATTTATACTTTATTCTTTGCAATTTATTCAAGTTTAGACAATTTTCTTAACGAGCAATGCAATGTTTGCAAAAATGTTTGTATGATTTGTGACAACTATTGCGCAACGTTATGGCCTGTCATCTAATGCATAGCATAGCATAGCATAGCATAGCATAGCAAACCCTGTTTCCTTTCATGCTTCCTTCCACCACATGTCATTGTAAGTTAATATGAATTGGCCTTTTGATTAATATCCTCGTATAGAATTGTTCGATCATTTCATGTGTGTCTGCAGAAAACTACCAACGCGTCAACACCATCGGTTCCCGCCACCACTGACTGACTGACTGCTGCTGCTGCTGTATGTGTTGTAATGATAGTAAATTATAATTTTACACATTCTCAAGTGAATACAATTGCTGATTAGCTATTGCTAAATGTGTGCGTTAAACGTTGTTAGAATCTTTGATGTGGATTTATAAAAAACATGCTCCTACACGCGCTGGTAATTATAATCAATAAATAAATAATATTTTCTTTATATTACCTCCATGTATGTATAGGTGAGTAACTTAAGCGGACACTCTTTCTAGCGATGTTGTCAGGCATTGTTAGTTGAGTAACTACTTTAGTATGTATGTAGTTTTTTTTGGCTTGCAATAGTTAGATACTCTTGCATTTACTGTTTTTGCTTTTTTTTACGTAACTTATTAATTCAAGTTTGAGTTTACTCACCATTTTCTCTATCAGTCTCCGGTTTTTAATGTTTCGCAGAAGCATTAAAACATCACTCATCATATAAATGATGACTACTATTCACTCTCAATTAACGTATTTTTTTTTTTTTTTTTTTTTGATTTCTTGTTTTTGCAATAAAATTATTATAATAAATATTTACTGTGTGTGTGTGTGTTTTGACCACACACACAACTAACTATTCAATCAATAGTTCAACAGCTGTTTTACTGTGAGTCACATATGTTTATAAATTTAATGATTATTATATATATATATATATATGTATATAATATCAGGAAAGGCAATAAATTCTCTATATATCTTTTGATAAAATCCTAATGTATTTAAAATATATTTATAAAAAAGCTTAATAATCGAAATATTTCTTATTACCATCTATAAGCTTTTGCCTCTTCTCGGGCAACGCCTTTCATGTAAGAACTTCGTGGATTCCAAAAAAAATAGCCATCGATCCACTTTCACACACATCTTCAACTTTTGTAAACCATTAATTATGGTAAATATGACTGCATCCATCTGAATCAACGCTAATCAACTCAACTTGTAGATCACTTTTTGGATTAGTTGTCATCAAATCTCGTTTCTTTGGCATGAAGCAAAATAACTTTTCGAATTCCTTTGTTCATATAAATTGTATTTTTTCCTAAGACTCGTTACTTAACTTGATTAGTTGAGCGTCATATCGTCCAGATGTAACAGACTCAGGGATCTAGAAGATCGTAATAGAGAATTCCTTTTCAATCTCACCAAATACACAATAGCGTTTGCTGGACATTCGGTTTTGCAAACAATATGAGTGGTTATCCTCCTCCATTCATATCCTCCTTCATCCTCACTTCTGTACCTTGCCCACATGCACGCAATCGAACTGAAACTTAAGTTATTCCTGTGAATTGTGCATCAAACGGTTTTTGAGTTTGTGCTGAGTTTTCGTCTAGAAAATGTCTAGAGAATTTGTTTGTTTGACGTTGTTGCTGCGGATTTTATGTAATTAAATCCATGTTTAATAAAAAATTAAATTGTTGTGCTTTGTTGTTGTAAAAATTCCTTTGTTTTGTTTACAATATACTCTATTTGTCATATTCTTTTAATTCATTAAAAATCTTAAATATAAGTAAACTCGAACAAGAAGAAAACGAAAATCTAATTAATATTATTGGGCAATGAAAATCTATCAAAGAATTTTTGCCAAATCGCGTCTTAAATGTTTCAGTCGGCACGAATGTAGTGCAAGTCAAGCCTCAAGGATTTTTTGGCACATATATCATACTAAGCAACATATCAGCAGCGGATACTTTCTTTGCACTATTTATTCAGTTTAAATAAACAAAGTTAATAAAATTATTTATATCTCACACAAAATCGTACGCAAAATAAATAAATAAAGTATTTAATGAGATCATGTCTGGTAATCTTGCTGTGTATAATAAACAAAAAAGAATGTGAGAACATAAAACTATACAAACAAATAGTAGCATGACGGGCTAATTTACACTTTATTGATTAAAGTGCCATGAAACTCGTTTTTAAATGTTTTTAAATTACAACAATAATGTTTTACAAAAATTTGCTTTCATTACTTAATAAAATAATTAGTTTAAAAAATGAAATATTGTTCACATCTCTTACTTTCTTCTTAAGTTTTGAAATGATTAACAAAATTCTTTTCGGATTTTTTAAAAAACAAATGGTAGGATAGTATCTCAATCCTGGTGTGTTTTCGATGACGTGCTTTCATGCGTTGCTACAGGTCACCTAGGACCAAAACGCAAAAAGTTTTTAAAAATGTGACAAAACAAAAAGAGGTGACAATTTGAAATTTTATTTGAGAGAAACTGTCCGAAGCTAATTACAGAGATTTATTTTGAAACCACAATTAAATTGACGCAGCTTCTGATATGATAAACTCAAAAACCACATTTTTCGTTTCGTCCTCATACAAGGTCGTTAATGGCCCTAGTCACTCTGTTCTTTTCGTTTCGTCCCCATACTGGTCCTCATAATGGCCCTAGTCACTCTGTACTTTTCGTTGCGTTCCCATACATGGTCTTTAATGGCCCTAGTCACTCTGTTTTTTTTTCGTTTCGTCCCCATACAAGGTCTTTAATGGCCCTAGTCACTCTGTTTGCGTGGCAGAGTTGTACAAAAAAATTTCTTCACCTCCAGATGCTTTTGGCATCTAACAAATTGCACTATTGTGTGACTCCAGGACTGTATTCGGGAAATCGACTTTTTTTCACTATTTAAAAATTCGTCCTACCTAAGTAACTCTTTTTATTGCATTTAAAGATACTTTTAGGTATACAGTCGTTAAATTATACAATTATTATACAATTATTTATTGTATTTTTTTTTATATATTAAATATATTAAGAATAAAAAATATATGTTTAAAAATTATATTTATTCAATTATTATCAAATCTGGCGATACAAACGATTGGATTGAAAATTACATTGAATTGTAAAATAAATAAAAAAAAAAAAAACAGAAAAAGAAAAATAATAATTCTGATTAATTCGGTTAGTAGAGCGTGGATTAAAGTGTGTTGAGTGGTCTACTTTTTAAACTTAAAAGACTTGTCCCGACACCGATGTATTTGCTGCTTAAATCTTATTTACAAAACAGACATTTTTATGTCAAAGTCGAAAACGAAAGGTCCAATATGTATAAAATTGAAGCTGGCGGTCCCCAGGGAAGTGTTATTAAGTCCTATATTCTACACAATATTCACTTCAAATTTTCCGATCGTTGACAATATTTTAACTGCAACGTATACTGATGATGCAGCAATATTTTTTTTAATCTCGAGATCCTAGAAATGTTTCCTACGATTTGCAAATTCATTTCAACAACATTTCGCTTTAGGTAAACAAATGGAATATCAAGATTAACCCTAGAAAATCCGCACATATTACGTTCACGTTTAAGAAGGGTACCTGTCCCTCACTATTTCTGAATGGCAATAACATCCCAACTAATAATTGCGTGAAATATCTTGGCCTACACATTGACCAAAAGTTAACATGGATAATTCACGTAAAAGCTAAACGCCAGCAACTTGCTTTAAAAACCGAAAGGCTCTATTGGTTAATTCGTGCAGAATCTCAACTTAATCTGAGAAGTAAATGTATGTGGTATACAAGAGCATTCTCAGACCTTTTTAAGCCTATGGCGTACAATTATGTGGAACAACAAGTCAGTCAAATATCGAAATACTCCAAAAATATCATTCTAAGACACTTTGTTTAATTGCTACTGCTCGATGGTTCGTACGTAACAAAACGATTCATGATGACCTGGATATTCCTGTTGTTAGAAATCAAATTCATCACCTTTCCTCGAAATACCTAGACAGATTGAGTAATCATACATATATTTTGGCAATATGTCTTTTAGATGAATCCAACGAGATAAGAAGATTAAAAAGACGCCATATATTGGATCTCCCATTTAGTAGTTAATTTATATTTGTTCGTTATAATAATTCGATGTATCTTCTTAATTTTATATAACGTTCATTTTAAGTTATTCACATATTATATCTATATTTTATATTGTTCACTTTGGGGAACAACAATAATGTCTGTTATATTTATCCACAACTATCCATAACATTTACATATTATCTTTTAGATGGATAGATTATAAATTAATGCACTAATAAAAAAAAAAAAAAATTATTGTATAAAAATATAATTTTAAACACGTGGGATGCGAAACACTTTCCCTCTTTCTTCCTATACAAGTTAGAGGAGTGCGTTGAAAAATTCTGCCCATGACAAAGGTAATTTCCTTCTTGTCTTTTGTTAAATCGCATATAGCGAAAAAAATGCGTTTTATCCTCTTCTGTTATTAACAATAAATATGAGATTTTTATTTTATAAAGCGGAAATAAAATTTGAAAACATGTAAAATTATATGTAGTATAAGTATGTACATAAACAATAGTGCACATTGCGGAAAACAAAAATCATGAACTAACATTTAAATAATAAAAAAAAAAAAAAAACTTTTGCCAAATTAAGTGGTATGGCGTCTGTTGCGCAATTACATTATTTGCCATGTGGAGAATAATGTGATCGCCTGTAACATAATTGTTGCAGCTAGAGAAGATATCCATGAGGTTTCTATATAATGATGCCAGCACAATTTCATTCATTCAATAACCAGGCATTGTTAATTTATAAAAATTTTGATAAAAGCGCAAATCTTTTATATAGTTCCCGTACGCGTTTAACTTGAAGTAGTTTTTTGCGTTGATTGATGTAGCGATAATCTTGGGTAAGTATTAAAAACAACAAATTTTTCTGTGAATATAATTTCCTTATGCAAGATTTTCATAGCACTGAAAGCCTTTAGTTTTACAACATACATATCAGAGAATTTTAGTAAAGTTTTGAAAGGAAAATGTTTTACTAAAAACATTTTTTTATTTATAATCGAAATAAAATACTAAAGTTGCCTGCTCATCCATTTATCCATTATTTCATACATTTCTTATTACATTATTTTTTATTGAAATTGAACAAGCTCGTCTCCCCAAAAGCAAATACAACGAAATTAATATGCATTTGTAACCTTTGCGACTTTTTCTTCAATATAATTGTTTACATCTCGTATAATTGTTCTAAGTGGCCTTTCCATAAATATTTAATGAGTTATAAGTATTTATTATGACAAGCAATCTTTTTGTAATTTATCTGATATAAATCTGAATTTAAATTTATATAGCTGTGGGTGTTTCATCTCTTTTGACTCGCGTCTTAATGTTTTTTTTACATCTAGGTCACACTGTCAAAATGTACTAATTTGATTGAAATAAAGTTGCGTGGTTTTCATAAACGATCAACTACTTCTCAATCATTTACAAGTAACTCGCAATCATATTTTGAATGATTTATTGTCAGCAAAAAAAAAAAAATTAAACCAAAATTAAAAAAAAACATAAAAACCATATATGTGCATAGATATGCTTAGAAGAGTGTTGTAAACTAAAAAAACAAATGCGTAACTTCCCGTTAAACAAAATCGCAAAAAAAAAATATTATAATTTTGAATTTTAAACGAATGGTGCTGTCTGCTGCGAATCTGAAATACGAAAAGCGAATCACGCTTTCAACAATGACATAATAATGTTATAATAGGCGCATAACTTTGCAACAGATAGTCCTAGAGATATGTGGTGCTGAGTGTCAACAGAAGCAACAGATTTTGATAACGAAAACTTCTTTAGCTCTGGAAGAGAGTAGGTTTTCAAAGATATGGAGATTGTTATCAAAAGCATCAAGAATTGGTTTTTGTTTGCTAGCCAACAGCTGCTTTAAAGACAAAGACAAAATGAGTTTCTGCTCCGACTTGTGACTGTGAATTGTGAGTGAAAATGGGTTAATTACGATAACCATAACGCAGAAAATCATAGAGATTTCCCGGCCATACTTCCACGTTGATGGCCGAACCGAATAAAGGCTAGCTGTGTGTTTGGTGGGATCAACCCGGCGTATTGCATTACGAATTGCTAAAACCGCCTGCAACAAAAAGCAATTAATGTGTTTAGGCCGAGCATTGAAACGGCCGCAATTCATGGAGAGATATATATAGCGATTTTACATTATAACAATGTCCGACTTCATGTCGCAAAACGTTAACATTGGAACTCCTAACCCGCCGTATTCTCCAGACATTGCTGCCTCTGACTGTCACTTGTTTGGATCGAAGGCGCAGCTGGGGGGCCAGCACTTTCATACGCTACGCGAAAGATGAAAAAATATAATGGCAATCAGGAATAATATTTTCAATAGTAAATATGTGTGTGTGTGTGTGTGCGTAAAAAAAGGCTGAAGCAAAATTATACACCTAATATACTTCAAATTCGAAAATATACATTTATAATACATAGAATATATTTTTAATACACTCGGTAGCCAAGAAATTTCTTCGCGACTTTTCCCAACGCTTCTTTCAGATAGCTAGACGGATCGTTAGGTTTGATGATATATACATATATATATAGTTATGCTTATTTTTTGTAAAACATTCAAAGTTTTAGATTGTGTTCTAGTAATGGGACATAATTTTTAAAATGGAAGATCAAAGCAAGCATATAAGACATATTTTACATTTTTATTTCAAAAAGGGTAAAAAAGTTGCAGAAGCACATACAGAAATATGTTTTGTATATGGAATTAATTCCGTTACAGAGCGCACTTGTCAAAATTGATTTGCGACATTTTGTTCCGGAAATTTTCCAATGAAAAGTTTACCGCATTCTGGTAGATCAAAGTTATGATTGAAATTGGTCGATCCATAAGAGCGAACCTATATAAAAAAAACTTATCTTATTTTATAGTGAAAGATCGCAAAAAAATTTCCGGACTAAATACAAAAATTTATATAGGTCTATATATAGACATACACATTTGTACGCCAACGTGAAAGTATCTGCAGGCATCTGTTTCTCAAGTCCTAATTTTTAGATCCTTTTTTTTTGCTTAAAAGAAAATTTAATTAGAATTAAGGAGAATGACAATTTTTCAGGATCGATTAGAGGTAGCTAAAGGAAACAAAAGAATTATAGGCATGAAATGGGAATCTTTATTTAGAATTGAAGGATACGAAGCACTACAAAAACTTTCGTTAATATGGACCCAAGCAAAAACTTCCACGTATATATATCCACATTTTTATAATATATTTGGTGTATATATATATATATTTCTGTCTCATATATATACGACATATATGTGCATGTGTATAGGTCATGAAAAAAGACCTAAGTAAAGCGAAAGGTTAAAAAGAGACATGATATTAATCGATCTAAATCGATTTAATTCGCTAAAAATATAACGTCTCGAATGAAACTTATCCAAAATTTTTAATAAGTCATTTTCTCATACGTTGTTACAACTTCCAGCGATGTAAGCGAACTAATTCTATTAGATATTTGCAAAAATTTTGTCAGTCAACTTCTACAGATAAAAGTGATAAAGTAATGAGAAAATTCAGTGTAAATAAGGGTCGAATTCAATAATTTTGAACGTCTTCTATCTAAAATAACAATATTCCATTTAGGTTAATTGAATTATTCAACCTCAAAATGGAAACCTCAAAACTACATTTTCGACATTCATTACTTTTGTTGTTTGATTTGAAGAAATCTACTGCCGAAGCCCATCAAAAACTGTTAGAAATTTATGGTGATGCTGCTTCATTGTATCGCAATTGTGAGTTTTGATTTCAACGGTTTAAAAGTAATGCTTTCGAAGTCAATGACAAAGAACGGCCTAGAAGACCCATCTCAAACTCTCAAAGAACTTTCGAAAATGCTTAGAAGTTGATGAATTAACAGTTGCTAGAAGTTTCTAGATGCGATTGGAAAGGCTCAAAAGAATGGAAACTGACTGAAAATGGAAACTTTCTGAAAATGTCATTTCGGCCACACATGTTGCAAAAGTGAACAAGAATACACTGTTGTATGTTCGAATGGGAAGTTTTGCCGCTCACAGCGTACTCACCAATTATAGCTGGGCTGGCATGATTCCACAAAGTTGAAGAACGTGCGAAAAAGAGTCGATTTATCGATAGCCCCCAAAAGATCATGAGTTGTTCCGACATGTTGCAAGAAAGATGTACAAAATTACGGAAAATATTTTCACTAATATATATGTGATACCAATTTTCTCAATAAATGACTTTAGTTAAGTGAAAAACTCTTGCCAAACATTTTTTCAAGTATCTTTTAGATGGCGCTAAAAAAAATATGGATTAAATTACCTTTTCATTAAATGCTTATACAGTCTAACATAACAAATTTACACGCATACTTAATGAATAAATACTTTGCAAAATATAATTCTTAAAAGTGAAATTCGACTTCTTGTTTAGACTCAATCATATAGATAAAAAGCAACCAGAAGCTAAACGAGGACGACATGCTAATTCTAAAGTCCTGTTTATAGCCAAATAAATAAAGTAAATATTATATATTCGAGAGATGTGAGATAATAATATGAAAACTCTTTTGTCAAGTTCAGTTTATATGTAAAATATTTAAGATAATTGTTAAGTCCTCACATTTAAAAAAAAAAATTCCAAGAAAATTTATTTCAAATATAAATATTAATATAATATATATATATATAATAAATATAAATATTTTAATTAAAAAGTGACATATATATTGTACAGCTTTTAGACCCTATACCACCTTCTACTATGCCAATCATTGATTCAGAATCACTTTCTAATTCCTCTAAGTTCGTCCGTTGCAATTTTTGAGTTGAATATGAATGAAATTTCGTATGCTGACGTGTTTCGACATGTGTAGGGTGTTTCACGGTCGACTACAATGATATTTTTAAAAATTTTTGAATTCATGAGAAAACTCGCGAACATAATATGAGTTTTTTTTTTGGCTTGCAAAATTAAGAATGATAAATACTTGAAATATTTTTGTGACATTTTCAATTAAAATAAATTTGCATTAATTTACTTACTTTTGGAAATCAACAGAAAAGAACCAATTTATACACTTCCATAAAAGGTTCATTGAAATTTATGTCTTCGGGTAAGTGTCTAAGAAAAAATATAATCAGAATTAAAAAGTTCATAAACTAACACATAGACATAAAGTCACGTTCTTAGCAGGAAGTATATACAGATACGCTTAATAAAATACTAAAGTAGTAAATTTTTTGTTGCACTATAGATATGTAAAGTGCTTTAGTTTTTAAAACTCCACAAGTTCTTATATTATAATAGGATTGAGGTAAATACTCGAAGGGGGGAAGTTCTGAAGCTACGCAAGCGAAAGCTAACGCGGGCACACATGTTACGTTAAATAAAATTTTCTTAAATAAGCTTCTAGTTTATATAGATCGATCATGGAGCTTTTTTGAGCTTTTCGTTTAGTTAGTACTGTGAAATAAAAAATTTATATTTATATATTTTATATGAAATTTTTCGATGAAATTTTTAAAAAAAAATTTGAAAAAAAATTTTATTGAACCGCAAATAGGATGACACATTTCTAGAGAAAAGTTACCATTACCCGATAAGATTTGACGTGATCAACAACAATTCAATTAAGCAAATTAACAATTTCTTATCACGTTGGGGTTTGTTAAGTAGTCTTTCCACGGGTGCCCTTTCGTCGAACATCTCTGCAATTCATCAAGTTTTTCATGATGATGTTGTCTGCGGCACGGACCAATTTCATTAACTTAAATTCTTTCTGTCGAAAACCGTGGTAGAATTATATCGAGTTATTAAAGGCATACCATCTTACACAAATTCTAGAAAAATCGCGGGGTTACCACATTAGTTTTAGTTTATATCTAATAACTATTTATATTTCAATTGAAATATATCCAAAAGTTCCGCTTTTTTCACTTTTCAGTCGATGTGTACTTTGCGACTTTTTAAATTCCAAGAATTTTGAATGCAAATGAGAAATGACGAAGTTTTACACACCACCTCTACCATCTTTCAGTTGAGGATTTAAAAATTTTATACTCATGCATGTTAATAATTAATTCTAATAAGTGATTGTGATGCTTTTGATTCAAGTGACTGATTTAAAAATATTCAAAAACAATTCGAAAATTTTTTTGAACAAAATTTTCAGTATTCGATATATATATGAGTTAAGGTAATCTTTTTAAACTAAGGAACTTGAAGTAAATAAACGCGACCATTAGGTCAACGGTTTTTGTAAAGCCAAAACGAATTTCAACTAAGAAGTGCATTAAAAAAAGATAATATTTCAAATTTCAAAATTCTCAGTATTCAATATATATATGAGTTAAGGTAATCTTTTTAAACTAAGGAACTTGAAGTAAATAAATGCGGCCAACGGTTTTTGTAAAGCCAAAGCGAATTTCAGCTAAGAAGTGCATTAAATAAAGATAATATTTCAAATTTCATGTGGACTACGTACATGTACCCCCAACATATGTTGACATTATCAGTGGATTTTGCATTTTTAGTTTGTTTTTTGCAGATATAAAGGTTAGACCTGCTTTGATGTGCTTGACGATTTTTTGTTATCGGAAAAGATGGACCTAAAAGTCTATACTAAAATTTTTTGTTATCGAAAAAGATGGACCTAAAAGTCTATACTAAAATTAAGCGCATAAACTCGTATATTGTGATTACCTTAAAATAAAAATGAATAAGTAGCCTAATAGCCCAATGAAATATGTGAAAACGTTATTAATTAGTAATGTTTCTAAACTTTTAATTAATTATATTATGATTATTAACATTAATTGCACCGCGTATATATCGCATTGCGCGTAGTCTTCGTGTAATATAAATATTTGTACTCATATTCAATTAATTTATTTATTTCTTTTTCTTTTAATAATTTTTCTTCTTTTTCTACTTCTTTTCGTTACAGATAAATATTTTAAAGTAAACAAATATTATATAAAAAAGAAATTTTATGATATTATATTTTTTATTACTAACCTCAACGTTACAAGACCACTACCATCAACAAGAGCATAAGCTACTGGTACGGCGGTTGCTGCTACCACCACGGCTCTTAAATGCTTAATGTTTTTATCCTATAAATTGAAAAAAAAAAAAAAAATTTTTTAAAAATTGATAAAAATTATTTTATATATTTTTTTTTTTTTTGTTATTTATATAAAAATAAAATGAAAAAAAAATTGTAATCTTCAGAAGAGAAAACTAAAGTATATTTAAAATAATGAAAACATATATCAACAGCAAAAGAGAACAACAACAACAACAACAAAAACAACAACATCAATAACACTAAATGAAATTTCTTTTGTTTTCTTAAATGATTGAAATGCATACAAAAATAGTTTTAAAACGAAACTCAAACGATAAAGACTGAATTAAAAAATTAAGTGCTTGCTGTTTGCAAAATAAAACAAATTTTTTTTTTTAACAAAATTATTTTTTAATTGAGATTAAACCAATAAAAATATCGTCAAAAGTGAATTTTTTTTTTGAAGTTAATTATTTTTTATAAATATCTAATTTTTAATAATACAAGTCTCCAATTTCAGTGTTGCAAAAATGTGTAACTGATATATTAAAAAAAAAATAAATAAATAAATAAATAAACAGGAATATCAAAAAATATATATATATATAATTTAAAGTGATAAATATTTATGAGGTTTGATACAAATATCTATATATCATGGATATACGATCCCCGGTGCTGACTGCCGCATACAGTAGGCGAAGTTATTGCCTTAAGGAATTACCATTGCATATGTTACTGTTATTAGGATTATGGATTTCAAACACCATCATTGGATGTACAGGCTGTGAGTAACAACCTTTTTTTTGACTTAGATTAAATGTTCATTCCATGCAACCATAGTCTTCCATCAAACAATTTACTTTTTACGTCTACGCAAGTGTATATTATAAATACAATTTAAATGCAATATTAGCAATCGGCAACGCCCCTTCGTTTTTGTGTTGAGTTTTAATCACATATCACATCGCTACAATATTTATTTTTCAAAATTTTTTTTTTTATTTATTTATTTTTCGAATCTATTTGCCTATAGCTAGAGGTATTGTAGTTACAGTAGAGTAGATTAGTTAAAGAGTTATGATTATCATAATGCAGAATATGTTAAATGGTTAACTAAATTTTTAAAGTGAAAAAAAAAACGAAAATAATTAGAATAAAATAAGAGCTGACTTAGGTCAACATAAGAGAAAATCCTCATTAAATTACATTTATTATATATCATATTAGACATCGGTTACTAGACCATTCGAACATTTTTCAAATTCGCTTATAGCATGCTAGCAGCACTTATTGTTTCACATCTATACTCCCTGACTTCCAAATTACGAAAAGCTTCAAAAATCTTGCTGCGAGTAATCGCACATTCAATAAGTATTATATGCAAAATCGCTTTTTTATGGTATGAGAAAGAAATATTGCTTCTTCGTATCCAACGCTAAGAGAAATGAAAAGTTAATAATGATCGAACTTGAAGGGATATCTATACAAACTTAAAAAATGTATTATCTCCTAGATATACTTTTGGTGAAGCGGCGATTAAAATCGTCTGCTTTAACTAAATCCATAAGCGTATTCATTGAATAAATACACAAAAAAAAAAAATTAAATATAAAAAAAATAAAATCTTTTTGCTCGTTAATTAACGAAGAAGGAATTTTGGTAATAGCCTGCGAACGTAACACTTTTGGAAGAAATTGAATGATCAACATGTCAATTTTCGTCCGTTACTCTACCACAAAAATTTAGTTATAGCGAAAATTGAGACGAAGTAATATTACAACAGCTTTTCCTAAATACTTTGAATGAGTCTGACAAATATTACTCTAAGAATGAAGAAAATAAACTGCAAAAATATTTTTTAAATTTATTACAATTAAGGAAGCACATCTGAAAATATATTTCAAATGTATTGTTTTGTATTTAATTCAACCACAATTATTATATATGCACAATATCATTACAAGTAAAATGCGTAATATTTAAAATCATATTTTTGTTAATGTCAATAACTGAAATCATTGGATTGATACAAAAAACGTTTTCACAATCGTATTTCATATATGCACTATATCATCCATTCTCTGCTAGCATTCTCTTACAATATAAATTTATACATTTATTTGTTTATCTATTTACATATGAATTTAGCTACAATAGAATAACAACTGAATTGAACAAGAAAAATAATTTTAAGGTTAATTTTTAATTAAAAAATCGTAACTAAAATTTTTAAAAGAAAATTTTAACCCAAGAAGAAGAGAAAACTATAAACAAAAGTCTACATATGAGTATAAATTAACAAATAAAAGGAAGAAGAAGAAAAAAAACTCGTACAAAATCCCCGAAGAGCAACCTACAACCGTTGTGAATCGAAACTAGATGCAAATATACAAATAGTCGGCAACTGATTAAATGTATTATAAAACTGTATGTGTTATATAAACGATTAAAAATGAATTAAGTACCACATCCGCAGGACAATAGTATTAAGTAAGACTGATTCCCGATATTATATAAGAAATGCTATATAAAGATCATATTACGGACATGATATTCATATATATGTAAAAGATCCTCAACAAATTGAGAATAGCTCTCGTATAATTATATTTATATTTAATAAAACTTATCTTTCTCTGAAAGTGAAAGTAGATATAGAAGATAGAAGTCATAATTATTTTCTTACCATAACAATCATACCAGCGCCTAGCGCAACCAAGATAAAAAGAATAACATATAGCAAAGGCTTGACTTAGTATTGGTCTAATCGTAGGTACCATGTACCGTGAGCTGAATGTATTGAAAAGTTTAGCAATAATCCAGCTTTACTTATGGAGAGCTCATTATGTACACTGAAGTCTTCAATCGAGTAGAACCCCTTTGAACGATTAACTAATCTAAGTAAATCAATAAAGTACTCATTAGCTAATGCATACATTCTCGGGAATGGAATCTTGTTTCATTATTTTAGGTTTGATGTCCAAGAATTAAGCACGAGCGTCATGTAACTAAAGTTTCTAAACGGTTAGTAAAGGAAACGGGAAGACGAAGAACCTATACGTTTTGCATAAAATTTGATTTTTATAATTATTATTAATTATTTTTACATTACACATGGCACATTCTCAATAAGTCAATATCAATTTCTGTCCCCCAAAAATAAAATAAATTTTTCAAAATTAAAAAACAAAACGTATTATTTCGATATCTTCCAAATTTTCTAAATCTTTTATGCTTTTATGATTTACACTTATCTTAGCCTATACTGGCATATACCATAATCCATATGAGAGTGTTGAAACAGCTGAAGCTTTAATCGACTTATAGCTCTCTTCCAATCAATTTAAAGGTTTTTGAAATCGAACTCAATACAAATTAAAAGGAAATTTTTTTGAAGAACAAGTATTTTATTCAAGGAAAAAATTAGGAAATCGCAACCACACAACTTCAACAGATCTATTACTTTGCTTTGTTAAATTTATTTAACGTCTTGAGAAGCGTGACGTGAACTTTTTTTAAGTTATTTTATCAACTTTTATCCATGCAAAAAATTACGATATAAAGCTAAATCGTAGGTAATTGGACAACTGCTTTCTTTCGCACGATTCTCACAGATTGATTGCATTGAATTCATTTACAAGCCTTGACCTATGTACAATTTGGCACTAATGATCCCCTATTTGCTGAAAACTGCACGCCTTCCATATATATACTTGAAGCAATAGCCAACTATTTCCTTAAATAAACATTTGAATTTTAAATCTTTCTTTTCAATTTGTATATTTTTGGACTTAAAACTCATATCGATATTATTCTTAAATATTCGGAATATACTTTTTCCTTTTTAGTATTTTTAGTTCTATTGCACTACGCTTTCGTACAAAATACACACATGTATAAATATACAAAATTTATTAAAAAAGTCCAAAGAATATATGTAGCCAGGTAATGCAGTCTTTTATAACGATTACGTTGCGAGTTTTAAACTTTATCTGTAACTCTAGAAAAGATCCTGTTCATCCATCCGTGCAACGTTTCATTGAAAAGCAATTACTTAGTCTATAAATTTCATCCATCCGTGCAACGTTTCATTGAAAAGCAATTACTTAGTCTATAAATTTTGCAAAAATTCGGAAATTACTAACGCGTAGATGCTTAGGTCTCTAGGAGGGTTGCTTAGCTTACGATATTTCGATTATTCAAGTGTCTCTTATATAGTTATGTTTTTATGTTGATTAGTTTATATCTTTTCCATCACAGATTGTTTATTTTTTGATTATTTATTTTTCCAAAAATTTAAGTTTTTTTTTTTGGTATGTTAGTGTCGAAGTAGCGTTTCGTACAAAATTTAAATTAGAAATATTTGATTATATCAGACTTGAATAGGCAATCATTTTCGCAGCGGATCACGTTCATTTTTATAAATTCTTTTCTATTATTATTATTATTTATTTAGATCAAAGAAATAAATTCTTAGACTAAAAGTAGAGAGAACACCAACTACTAACTTTATTGCCAGCAGTTATTAACTGATAGTGTTTTTGTGCTGAGTTTCTGTCTTCACTTTTGCGACTATCAGCATTTCAACGATAGCCAAAGGAAAGTCATATATAAATCGAATCAACGTTGTAGATGTATTAGCAAGGACGAAATTTAGAAATTTGTTATATTCCAAACTACATGATTTGGGCTGCAACTGTGGAAAGAGTAGTTAAGCGTACTGTTTGCTTGTGAAAAAATTCTTAACCATTACTCAATGGCAATGGCAATTGCAATTTCATTATTAGAAATTAAAATCGCTACAACCTATAAAAGCAATTATAAAAACATGCAATATTTCAATCTCAGGAAAATTTCATTTATTTTACACAAAATTAAAAATAGAGGCATCAGGTCGAAAACAAAACACTCAAATTACAAAAGCTTTCTCTCTCTCTCTCTGCCCATTGTTTGCGTCAAATACTACCCTTCATGATTTATGATGAGGTTAATTCTTATGAATTTTCTAAAAATCCTTAAGTATATTTATCTCGTCAGCAATTTTTGAATAAAAATCCAAATTTGCAAAATGTAATAATCTCTTGAGTACTTGACGCATAAAAATAGACTTTACTTTGTATAAACCTTAAATACTCTCAACACGTTCCGATTTATGGTTTATCTATGTGGTTGAATCTTTTTTTGGTAACATAGATAACTTATTCAATGTTTACAATTGCAGTCATTGCCCATAAACATGTCTTTTTACTGAAATCACAAATACAATGCTTAAGTACTTTACAGACAAAAGTATAAAGCTCAAAGCAAAAACGTAAGTCTCAACGTGTGTAATATTTTCTTTGGATACATATATATATATATATATATATATATGCGACATAGACGGTGTTTCAAGAGATGTGTATAAAATATGAACTGAATAAATGAACTGAATAAATGCCACACTAAGCTCTATCTAACTGTCTAATAACTCCTAACTTTCTTAAGCATATATATATATATATATATATATATATGTAATCTTTAAACATAATCACGTAAAGCAATTGTCTACTTTGGCAGCTCACTTATAGCTCACTTCGTTGGCGGTCATAGCTATTTATACAGTAATCTCATCAAATGCCAGCAGAGTTTGAAATGAAAAATTGTGTCAGTTTCATTTAAAACCAGTGGCTAGCTGGCTGACTGACTGATCACGATCATATAACATTTCAGTAATGTTCAGTTTCTGCTCGTTTTTGCATTTTTTCGGCTTACAATTCAATTATCATGTAACTTTACTCTGTCTATTATTGGACTTTGATCTATCGGTAAAGCAATATTAAAAAGAAACAAAAAAAAATTCATTTTTCTGCTTTTCTTTTCTTTATGGGCTTTATTTTGCATATCTTGAAATGTTGTAGAAATTTTTCAAAAAAAAATACTTTCATTCGTGCTTTACATTTTTGACGCTTTGCTTTTTTTTTTTTTTTTTTTTTTTTTTTTTTTTTTTTTTTTTTTTTTTTTTTTTTTTTTTTTTTTTTTTTTTTTTCCAAATTGGAACAATGTTTGTATATTGTTCTTCAATAATTCCAATGTGTTGTCTGAATACATTTCAATAATAAAATGATCGACAAAAACTATTTTATAATAGAAAGAACGATTGTATGTTGTTGGCATTATTGCGGTGATGCTATTATTTACAATTTTCTTTATTACACGATTCTTCAATAATTTATTACGAACAAAGCGGCATCGCATGCTTTTAAAACACTTTATAGATATACTGTGTATGTAATAAGTTTGTTTATACACACATATTCACTATTAAATATATAAAATAAAATGATTCAATTATGTTACGATGCATTTGACATTATGCCTTAGCATGATTGCTTCAGAAAAATTTATGAATTCCAACGCGCTTGCGTCTAGTTTTTGGTAGTTTACCAATGAGTTTATCAGAAACACGAAAGGACGGACGGACATTCAGATGAGCCCGTAAGAATATGATTGATTTGGAATTTATTTGATAAATTGCACTCTATTTTATATAATGGAGTTAGAAATTAAATAATTATGTTAGCTTTACTAAATGCTCCAAAGTGGAGTATAAAGTATTTGTTACAAAGTCAAAGTCAAGTTTAGTTACTAGAGATCATTATAACTACTGCCACAAAAACGTTTGACTTTTGCGAGATATTGACAAATTGATGAAGCAATAAAGAAAAGCATTATAGTTGGACAAAGCCAACCATTAAATACGCTACTTTTTCTAAACTATCCAAAATTGTAGATTATTTTCGCGGAAAGATACGTCGGAGCGTTACACAGAAGGGAAAGAAGGAGCCAATGTGCCGTGAATTTTGCCAAAATATCTTCAAAGTTATAATTTATGGGTTAAAGACAAAAATATACGAACAGAAATCAGACGGATAGGGGATAGACGAACGGACAAGCTTAAATCAGATAATGATTCTGAATCAATCCGTATAATAAAAAGTACGTCTATCGTAAATCTTCTTATACGCTTTGCCGTAAATGGTGCAGGACAAGGGGTGATTAGATTAAGACTTCACCTATAGGTCTCTTCGTCAAAGATTCATTTTATTTTTTTAATTGAAAAACAACACTATACACAATAGTATACTATCACAGGTCAACCTTGGTAAGCAATAATATCATAAAAATGTCGGTAAATACGGGCTATAATAACAACACAGCAAAAAAGAAAAGCTAAAGTAAAGAAAAATAGTATTATGATGATGAGAACGATGAGAGGAATAATGATGATAATGAGGAAAATTGTTTTGTGTTACTCTTTTGAAGGCAACACATGTTTGCTTAGGGTGATCATAGCATCGGGCAATAATAGCCATTTATGTTAATTGTATCCTAAACACATCTGTTATCGAGCAGAAAAAACTTCACAAGAAGAATTGGGTTAAAACTTTCTTTTATTTTTATTTCAATCTTCAGATATTCTGCCTATAAACGTTAGACAACGCTTTGTAAACATAACAATTAAAATGAATAATTTTTCCGTTAGTTTTGCACACTCGATGCTGTCGAGGATAAGGGTATACTAGTGACATCTACCACCAACAGAGATGTATACTAGATATGCACCATCTTCATGCATCCATATCGCATATTCTTAAAGCAGATTGAGCATGAATAATGCAATCGATTTAGTCCAATGGATCTATCTGTTTCTCAATTCTGTTCTCTTAAAACTTTCGTCGGAGAAAAAAGACAAATTTGATCTTCAATGTTTTCCTTACTACCCGCCTCAACTTAGACTGAAAACTCAGAAAAATTTGGCAAGAAAACTATTACTTTTCAATTTTTCCACAACTGTGGTCTTCAAATTTTATGCGTTCACCTTAGTCTTTAAGGTTCCATAGCCAAGAAAATGAGAGATGAAAATAAGAGATTTCGCAATTCAGGTAAGGGTTAAAGAGAAGCGTCTAAAACTAAGCAGCAATCCTACTTCGCATCACATTTGTATATGCGATTGTCATAAAGATTGGATACAATCGGTTCGTTCAAAAAAGCGACGCAGAGAATCTGAGAACGATAGCAATGATACCGATATTGATTTATCCCAAACGGCAGATCTTTACCAGATTCAAATCAATACGCAGTACGCCGCTATAAGCGTCACAACAAATTACAAACTCATTCGGGGATGAAAATAGCACAACTTGCTGATGGAAGAATATTTGGATGTATTTCCTATTTCTATCAATTAATTCAAATATATTTTACTGGTATATTTATTCTTCATCATTAGACTATTATGAAGCTCTTTAAAACGATACCTATTAGGAAAAAGAGATTATTACCTATGTTGCATATATAGTGAAGTCTGATTCTAATAAATCAGATGAATATGAATATGAAGATGGAGATGAAGATAAAGATGAAGAACGGCCTAAGAAATGATACAACTTGAACCGTCGTTCCATTTGGCTAGTGCTCCATATTTTAACTTTAACTGTTATTTAAGAAGTTATTTTTCTAATTTGTCTCTAATACGTAAGACATTATATATTCCTTACTTACAAAAAGATTGGTTAGTCTGAATCCAATCCTGTTCAGTGTAAATTATTGTCAAATGTGCAAGTGCATTTTGAAAGAAAAATCGAATTAAATTATTTTGAGAATAAAATCACTTAGAACCGTTTGGTAACCAAAAAGGCAATAAAGAAAGTTATTAATCATGGAAATTCGTTTGATTTAATTATTCTAAATTGTAATAATGAAAAATTTCTGGCCTTTATTTAGAGAATAATTTTCTCTTCTTCTTTGGACTCGCTACCACACGTTACCACCTTGCTCTAACGTATCTGTCAATCTATTTGAAGGAAGATTTGTTCGGTTGTCACTGTATTTTAAAAATTCCTGTACAGTAGTTTCTAGATTTTTATCGTTAACTTCGGCGTCAGCATCCAATTCTATGCTAACAAAATTGTCATCAGTATCCATAGAGGCTTCGAGTATCCATTTAGTATTTGATTTATAATTAATGTATGTTACTTATTTATTTTATTAAAAAATGAAGCATTTAATCTCAGAATGACTATCCATATTGTATGCTAAATACTCTTACCTGTCTTTGCGCTGGATTGGTCATTTTCGATTACGTCGTTAAAAGTGAAATTTTTCAATTTCAAAACTAATCGATCCACCAGTTATGCCGCTCCTCTGCGAGTATTCAGTGAATCCAAATTTTTCTTGTTTCTCTTGCTTCTGAATCTGTTTCCAGCAATTTATTAACCACGTCCACGACGCCAAAAGTCAGATTTCTCAATATCAAAACTAATCGATCCTCATCCAAAGTAGTTATGCCGTTCCACTGCGAGTATTCAATGAATCCAAATTTTTCTTGTTTTTCTTGCTTTTGAATCTGTTTCCAGCAATTTATTAACCGGGTCCACGACGCCAAAAGTCAGAGTTCTTAATTTCAAAACTAATCGATCCTCATCCAAAGTAGTTATGCCGTTCCACTGCGAGTATTCAGTGAATCTAAACTTTTCCTGTTTCTCTTGCTTCTGAATCTGTTTCCAAGCAATTTATTAACCAGGTCCACGACGCCTTTGGCATGTCTTGCTGCTTTTTTCGAACACTACAGTAACAACAATGACCTGGGAAGGGAGAAGCCGGCAAGTTATTGATTTGCTCATTTTTTAACTCAGTTAGACGTAAATGAAGAACTTTCGCAGACCTATTAAATTTCCTTTTATCTGGATGATTCGCGCTATTTTGTGCCATTGGCTTTTTAATTTTCTCTTATTTCAAGAGTAACGTAAATCTTTTGTTATATATATATCTAGGCTCACATTCGAATTTCTGATTCTACCAGAGACTAAGAAAATTTTCTGCTGTCTGTCTTTGTACGCTCAAACTAGGTTAGCTAGTTATATATAGGATAGTTATAGGTTTTTGTATAAATTAATTTTAGATATGGCAAGGCTGGCAAAGTCAAAGAGATTTGAGGGTTTGAATAAAAATGGCAGTTTCTTTCCGGCTTCCGCGTCTATTTTAAAACCATAGAAAAATTTGTTAGTATTTCGGTCTCTCTACGTATGGAATTCTTAAGCCTTTAAGATATAACTTGGATTTTGAAAGAATAATTAATCTATTTAATTTTTAATAAAATAAAAGAATTATTTAACTTTTAAGTATATTAAAGAGTAATATTTCAGATGTATTTTGTAAAATATTCATTTAAAAATTGTTTTCAGAAATTTGCATCAACACATTTGCCTTTTAAAATAAATTGTGATCGAAGGAAAAAAAAATCATTCGTTCAAGCACTAGCACTAGATTGCTGTACTTGTTTATGAGAACCCCGAGTTTCGAGAAACATGGGTTTAAAGCTCGACGTAGTAGTAATAAATGCGGTAGTATTATGAATTTCCAAAGGTTCTCTTCTACAGTTTTATTTATATATTATTCTTGGACGTGTTGTGTAATGTTAGATTAACTTTTTTACTGTATTGGAAATCCCGGATATGATATTTCAAGATGTCTACATTAAAAGAATGTTCACATTTCGTCATTTTAACACGTTGAACATGTGTACCGGAAATGTTAATGTTTAGCGCATTTTAAAAGTTGTAATCTCCTAAAATGAAAAGATTTCAAGTACACAAATGGTGAAGCCATGTGTGCCGTGATCTAATCTAATAGTCGGCTACCGACTGAAATAGATTTCTAACAGTTAATAAAGATCTTGGGATTCACACAAGTCAAAAAACTCTCATAGTCGATGAACGGTATCGTAAAGTAAAAGCAAGTAAAAGTAGAAAAAAGAACGAATTAGCAGATTGATTGCAATCAGAAATAACGTTACACTCTCCTTGCCCTAGTCTCTCTATAAACTACGTCATACCGCAAGCTTAGTCATGGTAATTAGAGATATATAAGCATCATGTGGCTAATAGAACCCAATTTAAAAGGACGAAATTTAAAACAAACATTTCAAATTCGCTAATGATGATAGATGTGTGTGTGATTTCTTTCTTGAATTATGAAATATTTTCATTTCATGTTATACTTTGTATAGTTCACTATAAATCTTAAAATATGCTTTCAATTTATTTAAAACTCCCTTTCAATAAGAAACAATTTAAGATCATTGTAACTTAAGTTTAAAAAAAATAAGTAAAAATGAAAACAAAGAAAGAAAAAATGTATGAACAAATGATTGATAGGCCGGTTTATAGTAAATGTAAAAGTCTAGAATACACTTTGCACTAGACTGCGATTTCGAAATAATAATAAAAAAAAAAAAAAAAAAAAAAAAAAAAAATTAAAAAAAAAAGAAAAAAAAAAAAAATAAAAAAAAAAGAGAGAAATAAACAATAAAAAAAAAAGAGAGAAATAAACAACACATTTTTTAAAGCGAAGCTCATAAATAATCAAATGT
>KK351066.1:437112-485417 GCA_000671755.1 Glossina brevipalpis | reverse complement strand
TTTTTTTTTTAATTTTTTTTTTTTTTTTTTTTTTTTGTAGTACCACATCCAAGACCGCAGTTATCAGACAGTATTAGCAAGGGCAATGATTATGATGCTAATGTTGCGGTAGCACTCGGTGCTCCTCTATTAATACCACTTATGGATGAATTAATTTTAGAGGTGAACAGCAATTTTACGTTAAAATGTGAAGATAATGAACCTATTATATGGAAATATCCGATGGAAGCTACCGTAGAAGAAATTCCACATGAAACTGCCGATGTAAATCGATCCTTTGGCAATACTTTAACGTTACTCGATGTAAATCATGTATTTGTGGGCAATTATTATTGCATAAAAGCCAAAAGTTTAACGAAAGATTTACAAGGAATGGAAGATGCTGAATTGACTGATTTATCAAATAGTAATTTGGCTTCATCGATATATATTTTCGTAAATGGTAAGGATAAATGTCTTTGTTTTCTATTCTTCTAAACAAGTTTTCTAATGTTTTTCTTATCCACGTATTATATAGATACTGAGAATTTGTTGGCTCCTATGCTATTTCCCGTTATACATGTTATGCAATTTCAAGATGCTGTTATACCTTGCAAACCAAGCATGCCCAATGTGGATGTTCTATTAACCACGCCCACTGGCAAGGTAATACAAAATACGTACATACGTGTGTACACATACATACATATATATATATACTATATATATATATATATATTAGCTTGGGAAAAAAGAAATCCATTATTTTCCAATTCGAAATGTTAAATAAAGTCCTGAAGTTCATATAAGATTGGATGGATTTCCTTTTTGTTTGGGAAAAAAGAAATCCATTATTTTCCAATTCGAAATGTTAAATAAAGTCCTGAAGTTCATATAAGATTGGATGGATTTCTTTTTCCCCAAACTAATATATATACTTATATATACATATATATACATATATATATATACATATATACATATATACATATATATATATATATATATATACATATATATATATATACATGTATACATATATATACACTTTACTATCTAACTTAATCTGATATCATTCATTGCTCTATTGAGCTTATTAAATATGCTTAGCATTTATATTTACTTTCATATCATTTATCATCATATTTTTTTTTCGTTTATATCCTTAGGATTCTTTTGATGTTTCCTCTAATACCTCAATCACGATTAGCAACTCGAATATTACCTATTTAAGCAAAGACTATCCACCCGATCTTTTATTTGATGGCATTAGCTATAATCCCAGGTTGGGCTTTATTATGCATCGTTTGGCAAAGAGTTTACATTGGTTTAATTGTATTGGTCACCTTGGGGAACAAACCAGCATTAATAGTTTTTCGATTTCCATATCGCGTATGTTGTCGTTTCTTAATTCTTCTTGGTTTTCCCCCTATGAAATAGTATGAGAGTAGTTTGATTAAACAAATACAAAATATATATATATATGCAAAATAATAAAAAAAAATAAGCAAGTTTTAAAGGACGCTTCACAAAAAATTGAGGCTATATTCTGCACAAAACTGGTAAAACATGAAGTACTCAAAGTGTTGCACTATCCACTACTTTTTTCCATCTATCTAGTGTACTATCCGAATTTTAAGTTTAAGGAACGAAAAACCCTTTTTGTTTTAAAAGAAAGTAAACTAAAATTCATTCCATTCCTTGCCTCTAAGGAGGCTAGTGCCATTCAGAAAGATGATAAGTTTTTGATTGAAGCAGATAATAGTCGGAAGTAGCAATATTCGAAGAATAAAATTAAATATTCTCTAAACATAGTTTTCAACTTTAAACATGCGGTCAATGTTCGTCCTGCTGCAAAATCGCGCTGTGTCCACGTTCATATTCTGCCGGTCGGGTGTTTCAACACTCAAATGAATCAATTGTGGTGGAGTTATTTACCATAATACGTTTCAAACGATCGTTCGCATAAGTCTCACATAAAGGCAGAAAAATAAAGCTTTCGTTTCGCTGACACAAATGTCGATGTTTTGAAATTCAAAAAACTTGTAATTGTTGCTTTTTGCGTTCCAAGTAAGAGAGAGTTCCAAGTATGAGAGACAATGCTTTAACCAGACTTATAGTTATGGGTTATGACCCGATACGTTTTTACACCAGTAAAGCTCTCCATTATAAATCCTTTAAAACTTACTTGCAAACTTAATATGATTATTATTATTAATATTAATAAAAACGTTTAAATATTAATCCTAAATATATGTATATATATATTTATATAAAAAATTAACTAGAATATATGTAAATATTTGATTATAATTATTTTTTCTTCTTAATATGAGAAAATTATATGTTAGGCTGTGCTAAGTTATGGTGAATTTATACAGCGCGGTTTCGTTCACGAATTTTAAAAAATGGTTGAAATAAATTTAGTTGATTTCATCGTTCGACTTAGCATTCTGACCGTTTTTGACAGGACTACGGTAACGATGTTTTTCATTTTGATTGTAAACTCAGTACTATTTAATACATGGGCAGGTAGGTGTCTTACAATTGAGAAGTTTGGATTTGTTAGATTTGTTTAGCTTTAAATTTCTTTATTCTTTCACTTATGACAAAACCTCCCGTAAATTTTTATATTTTATTTACAATTACAATTGTAAGCGAAAGTAAAGAATCGCTTCATTCATTACGAAAAATACTCCATCTACGTTATCTGACAATATAGGAATTGCGTGTCAGAAGAAAAAAAAGAATAATATTTATAAACTATCCAAGAATCGACGAATTTTTTGAAATCCTCTTAAAACACATAAAAGTGCTCATTAAATCAAATAAATTCGAAGTGAACATAAATGAAAGGGACTAAATCAACTAAATTAGATAATTAAAATAGGAGATATTTGTCCAGAAAATTGGATGATTAAATATATCTTTTTCGGAAGAATTTTAACTCAAATTCTTTAGTAAAATTTCTTAAGAAACGTTAACTTCGTATAATTGAACTTAATTCTCTACAGTTCTAGAATAGACAGCAATGTTTTTTTTTTAAACTTTCGAAAAGTTGCAGCACTTTGACTTGAATCTATTTAATAAGGAAATTCTTCTTTCAAACATTTTGGCTAAAGTGGAAAGATCGTCTCGATCGCATATTATTTCTATCGGAAATTCCATCATAATTGAAGATAGTTTTCGCGATAAAATACTGCGCATATCGAATATTTTTCTCTTGAAATTATCTCCTCATTTTCGTTCTAATTTATTTTTTCAACTTTTCATCTTTTAATTGAATCATGGATGAATTCCCCCTTCAACAACCTTTGCAAATTATCCAAGTGTTTTACTAAATTCGAAATCTCACAATGTACACTGCCATACGATAAGGCAAAAAATATGAATGAAGATTAACAACACACAGTCGCTACGTAGCTGTTCGCCATTAGTTACAAAATTGGCTGAATTTTTCGATTATACTCCTTCTTTAGGAAGTCAATATCTCTGAAAGTAATGTGGCCTATTTTTTTTAAATTTGATAACTCTTTTAGAAGTCAAAATACGAAAAAATATTCTGAAAAGTCAAAAGTCAAACAAAGATACGATTACAATTTTGTATTAATTTATTTTTGTATTTAAACCAACGACTTGACTTTCTTCTCGAATGTTCAAGAAGAAAGACACATAACCAATTAGTCAAACAATAACCAAAATACCGGAGATATAAGTCCGAAATTAAAGGCCTCCATACTTATTTTTTAAAAACCAAAAAAAAAAAAATCAACAATTATTGCTTCAAGCTGCTGGAGATATAAGCCTACAATAAAAGGCTTCCTCCATCCCAAATTCCCCCCAAAAAAAAATAAAAATTAACGATTATTGCTTCAAGCGGCTGAAAGTATAAGCCTACAATAAAAGGCTTCCTGCATCCCAAATTCAATAAACCAAAAAAAAAAAAAATTTTCGTGTTCGTCCAATATTTTAACCCTTTTTAGTTCATAGAAATTTTTTAAAGAATTTAGCGATTGTTTTTAATAACAAGTCGCTTAAAAAGTTTGTAACTTTTCTTTCAACAAATCATTTAAGTCGCATAACTTTGGCAAAACTAATTTTGTCAAGCCATATTGAGGCGCATGTGAAAGGTGACGGTCCATATGGATAATATAAACACAAACAAATGAATAGTAACTCCATTTTGAAGACGTGTCAAAATATTGGAAAAATTCCCGATGGCTAACAATATCACTTCAAGCAAGGAGATAAGGCTTTGCAGGCTAGCAGCGCCCAAATAGTTTGTTTCTGTTCGAGATTAAAGAAGCACTGCACCGTGAAATCCCTGCGCAAATAAACATTGACATAGAAACAGTTTTGATATATATGCGGAAAGCTGCATATGAAAAGAGGCTCAATATTTGCGTATAATGTGAAATAATAATCAAAAATTTAATGAATAGAACTTTCATCTATGAAACGTCTGTAAAATGAAACCAAAACGTACCATTTTTGCGAAGACTATTAACGAAAGTTGGTCGCATATGACAATAATAATATACGAAAACGTTAGTGATCTGGTTTTAGCTTGACTTGACGTTTGATTTCACTTAATAAATAGGAAAGGCGCCGGTTTCCATCAAAACGATCTCATATAACATTCAAAAATTGAGAAAGTTTAGCTGGATACATCATCCATCGTATAGCTCGGGATCTTGCCTGACCCGACAATCCTAATTGCTTAAAGAGCGGGAGAGAATATTACTTGATCTAGTTTTTTCTCCCCCAAATCTGTGCAATGTCGGCATAATGATTTTACCAAAAAGAATAGGAAAAGATGGCTGATCAAAGTGACTTATGTGTTTAGTTTAATAGAATTTATTTAAAGTATTATTACAATTCATTTCAAGAAAGGCCATTAACTTTTTCCTTGACCAAATGAGGGTATAAATAAATAATAATATAAAATCGATGCAGTTGGAAGCAATTCACAGCCATCACTTGCTTAGTACTTTAGTACTTTTTTTTTAATACTCTAAAAACTTTATGATAAAACTTTTTTCATATAAAATCGCATATTGTACACCACACATCATAAGGCCTGCATATTTGCATAAAAATTTTATATTGTATTAAATATTTTTTTATATAACAATTTCTATATTTTAAAAATTTAACTGCAGACTCTAGCCAGTGACAGTCCAGTACGTTACAATCCACGATTGGGTTTTGTTATTGAGGTGCGTAACTTTAAAGAAAGTGGTCTTTACGTATGCCGTCCAAAAATACCGTCATTAGCTAACGAGGAGGAATCAACGGAAATTGATCTTATATTTGGTAACCAAATCATTGATAGTGAGTTTTGCACCCCAGTTTTGTGCTTGTTTTCTGTCCTCCCTTTTTGTTTAAGTTTTGTTTTTGAACTCTGGTCTTTCTTACAAAAAGTTATCTATGTAAAATAATGGCATTTCGAGGTTATCTAGAACACACCATAAAAAACAAACAAAAGTAAAGCAACATAAAAAGTGATAAATAATAATAGTTTTTTTTTGTTTATTAATTTTCTTTTTAAACATATATCAAAATGATATTAATTAAACAAATTTCTTTAAAATTAATAACAATATATTTCTGAAATAATGGAGTAAAGGGTCTTAGTTAGTAACTATTTGTTCGCCTAAAAACACATTTTCCAAAAATTTTTTTAAATTCTTTAATTCTGTGCTTTCTTTTTTCTTTCCTTACAAAAAAAAAAAAAAAAATTCTATAAAACAAAAAATCATTTCTTCTAAATTACCAAAAAGATTCCTCAGAATATACGCAATTGGATACTAGCTTTAGCGGTGATGTGGATTCGTCTACCGTTCCACCACCACCACCACCAACAACATCATCACCACCACCACCTGCCAATAGCAGAACAATATCAAGTTCAGTAACTAACCATGTTCTTAATGTAACTAACCGCACTATTGTTAATATAACAAATATGGGTGATCAGGTTTTAATAAATCATTCAATACCTCTTCTTTCGGGTGTTGGTTATCATTACTATGGTGATGAATTTCATCTTCATAATACCACGATTAATTCCAACAAAGTCGATTACGATGATGACGAAGATATTAGTACTTATCATCACGACGATGATCAGGAGGACAACGGAATTAAGTTAAAATTTGAAAACGAAAAAGATTATGAATTCGAAACAATATCTAAACATTTTCGGCTTGATCGCGATGTTCAAACAACTACACGTCGTTCGTCCTCTCATCATCTTAGTACCCTTCGCCGTAAGTGTTCGCTCTTCTAACAAGTGTGTTTTATTTCCGACAAATGTTGTGGATGTTATCTGGTTTGATTTTTTTTTTTTTTTTCAATTTTTTTATGCATGTTGCACTTTTTTAAGGCTTTTTGTTTATTTTATTTATTTATTTATTTATTTATTTATGTTTTCATTTACTTTCGATTCAAAGATAAAATATTTATCAGAATTTTTCCTAAGAAAACTTTCAAGACAAACAAGCTTTTGCAGACGAACTTTCGTGAACCCAACTTAGTCATATGCTAACTTAACAAATTATAAAATACTTTCACAAGAACTGTTGTAAATATTTCTGAATATAACAATAATAATACTCTTAACTTCTTCTTCTTCTTTATTTTTCATTTTTTAACTTTTTACTTAATTCATTTTGTATATATATACATAATAATATTTTCATATTGTAAACTTGGGCTTCTTTATAAAATTATTTTTCTTATTATTATTTAATATTATAATTTAATTACACAATATTCAATTTCAAGCAAACTTGAAAGCTCTCTTATATATGCAATTTAATGCTTTATTTATATGTTTTGTGTCATATACGCATGCTTAAGTTTCAAGTTAATCAACATGCATGTCCAAAAAAAAAAAAAAATAAAAACTCCCCATGTAGTCCGGCTTTTGTATGAGTAAAATGTCGAAAAGTTTCATGAATTTGTTTAAGATTTATTTAATTGCTTTTAATATATATATATAAACTGAATATATAGCGTATACTACACATGTGGATAAACCGAATGTAACCTCAACGGCTAAACATCACGCTTGTGAAGGTGATACTTTTCAATTGATATGCGAAACAAAAATAGCTCATGATGTTCGCTATAAAATTGAATGGATTATGCCAACAGGAGTAGATAAGGTAAGGGGTGTGAACTTTACAGTTAACTTTATATCAGTATACATGAGTTGCAAAACTTTACTTTTAGTCTGAATTAAAACCTTATTATAGTCTTTGGTCTGTATGCTTGCAAGCAAATAATAATCAAATAATAACGATTATCAACTGAACGCAATTCGTTGTCATTGTTTCCGTCAACTTGTGATTCGACGCATTTGTTTCACTTTGTATGCATGCGATACCCGGTTTGTAGAAGATTTTTCTTATCCCCACATTTTCACGAAAACTTCATCTTTCGATTATTGAAAATTATATTTGGAATTTCTTTTGTTGTGTACTATGTCCTTTTCGATATTGACTGGACGTCTGCTGCGTCATAGGTATCCGTAGATTTTCGTGTAAAATCAACAAACCATCAATAAGTTGTTTTGGACAAAAAGAGTTAGCCTAAGAATTTCCAGGCTAATGCTGAGTTCGAACGGCATCTTTTCCCGTCAAATTTAATCAACATTTGAAATTAGAATTTTTCCATTATGTATATTGAAAATAACAGTAGCAACCTTCTAAACCCAATGCAAGTCGTAAACAGACGATCGAGAAAAATATGGTTTCATTATAATCGCGTTATGACGACCTGCTGCAAATCGTATCAATTTTTGTGACCCTGACCTATAGAAAAACGAACGTCACATAGGAATACGAAGGAACTAGTTGATTAGAATGATAGATAAGATCAAGAATATACAATCTTTTATGAGGTGTCTAATGCATGCGACTATGAAGTGAATATTTGTAAGCAGAGGATCACATATATCATATAACTCCATCCTATGGAGATGGGAACAAAAAAGTAGAGTATTTTAAATTTATAACAAAATTTGTTCCGTTTAGAATCGTACTATGGAAGATGGTCACCATTTATTAAGGCAAACTGGCACTCATAAATACAGTCAACATTCATTAACGGTGAAAGATGCCAAGAAAACAGATACGGGTAATTATATTTGCAACATAATCGATCATTCAAATAATCAGGCTCATAATAGCTATCGTATGATTATAATGGGTAAGGCATTTAAAAAACTTTTGTCTAAATTAATTAATTAAATTATAATTTTTCTTCGCGCATTTGCAGAAAAAGGTAGCAGTTATATTAATATTAGTGAACCAAATGATTATTATGTGATACGTGAAAAAGCGAATAAAACCATACAAATGACAGTCCGTTACAGTGGCTATCCTCCGCCAACATTAACTTGGTATCGCCCAGATGGTAGTGAAATATTACCGGTTCCTAATCAAAAATTCAATATCACAACTACGGAAACTTCTTCAACATTGAAAATATCAAAACCCCGACTCCTCGATAGCGGTACTTATGTAATAAATGCCGCCAATGGTTACACTACGAAAAGTCGTCAATTCAATGTCAGTGTTAGTGACATACCGTTGGTATCGGTGGACGATGTATTTGTGCAGACCGATGAAAAAGCTAAAGTTATCTGTCAAGTGCAATCACATCCTATTTCGATCGTTACTTGGGTATTCACACCTTGTAGTATATCACCTCGTTGGCCGTCTTGTGATAATAAAAAAATCATACAAGATTTCAATGTAAGCAATAAGTGTGTTTTCTTGTGTTTTCTTCCAAAAATTACAAAATAAATTAAATTTCAGGAGACTAGTTCACATGATGGTGAAACACCCATAGAAATTATTTATGATTTGTATTTTGTACCCAAAACTCCTGGTATTATTCATTGTAAAGCCGAAAATAAAATAGGTTCTGCTATAGGACGTGCACATATTTTTATACGCGATATTGAGGCTAACATGACTGTATCAGGCGTAATGGATGACGATGTTATAGCTCGAGGTGATCAAGTTACTATTACATGTGCTGCAGTCGCATATTATTTTTCAGATGAGATAAATTGGTTTAAAGAGGGCATACCTATTCAGCCAAGAAATGGTAAGAGTTGAAATTATTAGAGTTATGATAAAGTTGCTAAAATTGTGTTGTTGATGTTTTCAATAGATCTTCTAATCACCAAATCCTCAAGTGAATATTCGTATCAAACAACACTAACGTTTAAAAATATTCAAGATAATGATCGTGGTGCTTATGAATGTCGAGCTCGGCATATAAATCATGATGAAGTCGATTATAAATTCATAGATTTATTCATACATGGTGAGTGGATAAATTATGCTAAAAATAAATAAATAATCAATGAATACTTTTATCGTTTACATTGCTTTTAAGTATATACGATACATAAAATATTGATTCGAAGAAAATGTGAAGATTACATATATTTAAAAAGTATTAATAGACAACATGAATGTACGGTTAATATAATATACGATCAAATCTTTAAAATCAATTAAGCAAAAATCAAACTTGAAATCTTCTTCCACGTCTATCTATAGTGTCAAATCGTTTAAGAAGCCGCGCACAATTGTAACAGGATAACAAAAATTTTTATTAATTTTTTTTTTGATGAAAAGAAGGCCAATAGTATAATAGTATTTAAGGCGCATATTTAAATATTTAAAAAAAAATTATATTTTTGAGAAACATTACTATTATTATTATTATTATATTTTCTAGTCCAATGAAATTAATTCTTAGACTAGAGAAATTAATTAAGCACTAGAATCATAGGCTATCGGCTCTTTGAGAAACATTAAAAAGTGGCAAGTGTCTGGAAACATTTCTAGCTCGAAGAACTCTCTGCGGCAGTTTGAATTTAAAAAGAGAAAAAAAAATAATTATTTATTATTATTATATTTATTATATCCCTATATATTTTTGTAAATTCTATGAGATCGGAGTGCATTTGAATCGAAGGCTTCAATTTTCTTCCAAAAAGAGAACTCTTTTATTAATAAGTTTAGACGTATCCTAGACATATTATTTTCTTACAAGAAATTTTCATTATCATTAGCTCGGAATAGCAAGACTATAAAACTGCATTCCTATGTTCGAATATTATTCTCGACTGCTGTTGCTGCAGCTCCTACAAAGGGTCGCACGTTTTGTACTTTACATGTACCGAAATGCTATAGATAATGGCAAAAGAATCTCTAAGTCTTCAATAATCAAGTTCAAAAACTTCATAGTAAACATTTAATTTCTTATTAGAAGCCCTCACTTCACTCAAATCGCTCTCAGCCTCATATTTACTTAGCGATTGTCTCGGTAAAACTACCGAAAGTAGATTTATGTTGCTTTGAGATAGTCATTTACACTCTCTAAAGATATCTCTTAGTGCATGGTACATTGATATTAGAAATTAATAGGCTACCGGGCAGGGGTGCATTTGAAAGAGGCAGTCTTTTTGAAGCTCTTACGAAAAAACCGGAATTTTCCGATTTAAATGAATTTTTTCCATATATTCAATATATCCACATTGTTCAACGTATCTATTAAGTCAGTAAAAAAAAAAAAATTTTTTTTTTTAAATTTTGTAGTGGTATTACCCTTTAAGGCCATATACACATAATCGAATTATTTTGTTTAATTTTCATCTATTAATTGCGGACTTGTTATTATATAAGTTTTAGCAAAGAATTATATAACTCAAATTTTTCTTAGCGCCTTTATCACGTATTTTAAGAAATAACTTATTTTCTTTTACTTCAACTTCTAAACTAATATTTTTATTTCGAAATTTTAGAACCTTCTGCACCACGCATAAAGGATACTAATTTGGGAAGTAATATTAAAATTGAACGCAAATTAGGAGATTCGCTTGAATTAAAATGCGTATCCGAAGCCATACCAAAAGCTACAATTGAATGGTATAAAGATGAAATAAAAATTGCCGCAAGTGTCAGCAATCTATCAATGGACAGCCTTATCATACCTTATTTAAGGCCAGAAGATGAAGGTCAATATAAATGTGTGGTATCGAATCGTTTGGGTGTAATAGAAGAAAGTGTTACTGTTAATATAACAAGTAGGTGTTGCAAATGAAAATGACTCCATTGTAGCTATAACGTTTATATATGTTTACATCTATCATTTGTAGATATGCCGGGTTTGAAACTGGGCTGGATAATGGGTATATTATTAGTACTTTTAGTGTTAATTTGCTTGGTTATCTACTTATGCATACGTGTAAATCGTGAACGTAAACTTTTACGTGAACTTAAGGCAGCTGGCTTAGCAAATTTCGAAGAGGGAGCCGTTGAACATATTAATCCCGCTCTTACCTTAGATGAACAAGCCGATTTATTACCCTATGATCGGGGTTTTGAATTTCCACGTGAGAAACTTAAATTGGGTAAGCAATTAGGTGCTGGAGCATTCGGTGTAGTGTTAAAGGCTCACGCCGAAGGTATAAAACCTGAAGAGAAAGAGTCCGTTGTAGCAGTGAAAATGGTTAAACGAAATGCTAACAATGAGGTAATGCGCGCCTTGGTTTCAGAATTGAAAATTATGGTACACTTAGGTCAACACTTGAATGTTGTCAATTTGTTGGGAGCAGTTACCAAAAATATAGCTAAACGTAAGTTTCAATTAAGAAATCGAGATTGTTTTTTCTTTTTTAATTTTTTATATATTTTTTCTTTTTTTTTGCTTAGGTGAATTAATGGTTATTGTAGAGTATTGCCGTTATGGTAATGTTCAAAACTTTTTATTACGCAATCGCAAACGTTTTATTAATCAAATCAATCCGGCGACGGATAAAATTGATGCCTCTATAACAACACAAAGGTTTTCCGATAATTTCGAATTAAATCGGTAAGTATTTTAATTTTATTTTTTTAAATATATACTACAAGCATTAATTTCAGCATGCATTAGCTGACTTCAATTGCTTAAGAAATTAATTTTCATTTAAAAAGATCTTTTATAATATTATTATGTTTGCTTTGTTTCTGTATTGTGCTTTTATTGTTCACATATATTTAATAGTAATTTTATGTCATTCTTTTGTTTTCTCCTTTAATTTGTTTCCAACCATTAACCAAATGTTTTTTAATGCATATATTATTCAAAAAAAAAAAAAAAAAAAAAAAAAAAAATCCCTTTATACACTAACATCTCACTTTCTGTCTATTTTCTTACCTTTCCCTTTAAACTCTTTTATGTTTTATGTGTCGTAAAATAAATTCTTAACTTGAAAATATTTTGGGCGTGATGTATGTATTATGTAATATGGTGTGGTGTATGATTTCACTGATACACACAAAAACAACATCCATCCAATCCAATCCATTCTGATTATGATGCTCTATGGTTACTCGGTTTAACAATCAATCAATCAATCAAAAAACCTAACAACCAATCCTTTTGAAAAAAAATTGCTTGGAAACAAAAATTTTTTGGGTATTTGTGTTACTTAGTGATGGTTTGAGGTATGCTAACCTACCATTCTCCAATCATCAATATATCAATCACATGAATAACATCAACAATATGAACAACAATTATTCAATAAATAATCGCAGAAACTCTGATAATGATCCACGTTCGGGTACCCGAGCTGGCCGTCCAAATTCAACTGGCTATATCACCCAATCTGAACTATATGAGGGTCAATTGAATACTTGTGCCACCGAGCAAACAGTAATGACAACAGTTCCGGAAGGTAAATTTGAGAATTTTTACATTTTCTTTCTTCCTTTTTTTATCTTAGGGTTTTCTGAATCTATCACAGATCCCCCCCGAATAATTCAAGTTTTTTATAAAGCATCTTTACTGTAGTTGAAACTTGATGTATTAAGTTTAGTAAGAGTTGAGTTTATATTTTTATTAAGTATGAGATTCATTCTTATATCAGCCAAATGTTCGTCTCTCTGTCTGAAATTGCGCTTCTCGCAGCTGCAAAAAACTATAAAGTAATGATACTTGATGCATATATTTTTAATTAAATTGCATCAGTTCTTGCTATGCTAAAACACTAAAAGATCGCTACAAACTCCCGATATATTTTCGTGAATAATTTGGCGTATATCTGATTTTACATTAGCCTTTGCTCGCTTTTGAAGTAAAGTCACCTCAATTAGTCTCCTTTGAAACAAATGGAGGAAAACATTTTCTTTATACCCTTCACCACTGACGTCGAAGGGTATATTTAATTTTGTCATTTGTTTTGTAACTACCAAAAGGAAACTTCAGAGACCCCACAAAGTATATATATTTTTGTTCAGTATAAAATTTAGAATGGATTTAAGCATGTCCGTCTATCCGTCTCTGTAATGTCTTTGGTAAACATTCTCCTGGCCGCAAAAATGAAGATATCGGCTTTAAATTTGGCAGGAACTTTGGAAGTTCTTGCACGCAGGTTGGTATTGAAATTGGGCCAAATTGGCCGAAGGGCACAACCGCAGTATGACGAAGACTGAGAACACCTCTGCTTTTGGAAGCAAAAAAAAATTTAATTTTTTCTCATTAACTTATAAAAATATCTACAAATATTGCGCTAGCTATCCCGTAGTCTCTGTGCAAAAATGGAAAGGATTGACCATGCCCACTCGATTTAATAGATTATTAAAATTTAATTTTTTTGTGAAAATATTTGTAAACTTAAGAAAGATGCTTCTGGTACCACATAAAATGTATATATTCTTAATCAGTACGAAATTCAGAATCCATCTAGATGTATCCGCCTCTCCGTTTGTCCATCTATCTGTCTGCTTATTTGTGTAATGTCTGTGGTAAACTTTCTCCTATCTGCAAAAATGGAGATATCGGCTTTAAATTTGGCAGGAACTTCGGAAGTTGTTTGACATGGGTTGCTATTGAAAAAGGGGCCAAATTGATGCCTACATTACAGGTTGAACGCACATCTATTTTCGGTCTGTTGCTCTGGCCCTTTTTCATAAAAACAGAAAAAATCTGCGACACCCACCCACTAAAATTTAGTTTTCCCCCCTTTTTTAAGATAACGGTAGTAGGTATAAAAGATTCGGTACAGCCAAATATAATTTTCATACTTGTTTAATAATGAGGTTCTAATATTACTTCGAGTAATTTTTTAACCTTCAACAGGGATATTTAAAAATCTAAAGAAATTTACAGTCGACAACTGTATTCCCAGTTTACGATAATATTTACGCTTTTGATCGAACAATAAGACATATGACTCCTCTTAAGTGTTGCTTATCACAAGAATTTTTCAGTTTGCTTATAGGTTCAGTTTAGTTATTAATTAGTTTAGTTCGTCTGTTTAAATGTTACTTTTACCCGAAGCTGCGTATGAATTATATCGACGATGTTATTTTCAATAAAAGATTATTACCTCCCACGTCACATTAACAGATCATTTGTTGGGCAGATAGTACGAATTACGTATTACGTAAAATAGTGAGACAACCGCTAAATGCCTAATTCAATGACAGATGAGTTTAATCAAAAATGTGCATGGGACTTAGGATAATTAATACCATCTCAAAAATTTATATATCTCTCTTATCTGTTATTTACAAATGTTTGTGAGAGTTCTATGTATCAAAGTCCGATTAAATCGATCTCGAAATATATCAAATGTCTAATAATATCCTGGTACTGCCCGTTGCCCTTGGTTTTTTCTTCTCTGCCAAAAGGCAGATACCTTGTCCACACAAATGTTTCTAATTTCTCTGTAAATACTGTGCTTTGTTGAAAAAATCCATCTGAAATCATTCGTATTAAGGTTCAATTTGACAACACCCCCGGCCTGAAACGATTAAATATTATTTAAAGCTATAAAATAATGGCACGGAGAAGAAGAAGGCTAAAAGCTGTTTGACGTAGGAGCTAACGCTGTATTATAAGTAGAATCGATGAAGACTATTAATATACTATTTTACAAACATTTGTACATTTGTTGAGATACTTAAAAAATTTTCCTTAAGACTTATTGAAAAACGTATATTACAACATTTTTTGCAAAAAAAAACGTTTTTTCGAAAACGTTTTTGAGCGTACCTACACACATTTTACATCATTTTCTCAAACGATTGCCTTCAAAACACAAGTGTAGCGTCTCTAACGATCCGTCAAGAATAATTTGAAAATGTTAATTTAAAATTTTAGTGAAACATGTTTTTTTCTCTCCATTCTAAATTTCAACAAATCAAAAAAAAAAAATTTTTTTTTCTGAAAAAATCTGTGAAAAAAATATCAAAATACGTTGAAGGAAATCATTAAAAAAAAAAACGGTCAGCCTAGTAATGAGGAATCCGCTAGTAAAGCATGGACCTTACCTAAAAAATTGAATTTTTTAACCACACAGAATTCATAGCCACAATACAACCTCTTTGATAACATTCTTGAGTATCTAAGTGTCATTTAAGACAATAGAGAAAAATTATACGAAACCGTGGAAGGCACCATTTCCACTCCATTCTAAAGAAAAAACAAACAAACTGCTTTAAAAAAAATTAAGCTAAATAAAAACGCTTTTCTTGTAAGTTCTTCATAACTTTAGTTTTTTTGCAAGACTCAAATGAATTTCTCAAAAAAAATATTAGGCAAAAATAGACTGATATCGCTCATATCTGAAACCAGTAAAATAAGTAAACAGCTAGATAGAGAAAATATTTAGAATCGAATTATATATGCAGCGTAATTTTACCAAAAAAAAAAAAAGAAAACTTTCAAAAAAAAAGACAACAAAAAGAATCATTATGTGTGTGTGTGAAGAAGATTAACGAAAAATCTTTTTTTTTTTTTTTTGCTATTAATTATACAAGGAAAAGTTGCTAAATACGAAGGTAAACACTTAATAAATTGTATTAATAATTTTATTTATTGATTAAATATTTTCTCGGAAAGATTACATTCTGAAATTTCCATATTCTCATAGATGACGATAACAACATCATGTCTAATAATTCAGTACAGCCAGCTTGGCGATCAAATTACAAACCTGACTCAACGGAAGCAATGTCTATAACGACCACGGATTTAGTAAGTTGGGCATTTCAAGTTGCCTGCGGTATGGAATATTTGTCATCGAAGAAAGTTTTACATGGTGATCTGGCAGCCAGAAATATTTTACTATGCGAAGATAATATAGTGAAAATATGTGATTTCGGTTTGGCACGTTCGATGTACAAAAGCGATAACTATAAGAAACAAGGCGAAGCACCATTACCAATTAAATGGTTAGCTTTGGAATCGTTAAGCGATCATATCTTTAGCACTTACACTGATGTTTGGTCATTTGGTATTGTGTTATGGGAATTTTTTTCATTGGCTAAAGTACCTTATCCAGGTATGGATCCAAATCAAAGTTTGTATTTAAAATTGAAAGACGGCTATCGTATGGAAAAACCACCCTATGCAAATGATGATTTATACGATATAATGTTAGAATGTTGGAGCACAAATCCGGAACGGAGACCATTATTTAATGTATTAAAAGAAAAATTTGCTTCTATGCTAGGTGAAGAAGTCACAAATGTAAGTATTTCTATATGGATTAAATAAAAACTCATCATTTATCTCGCTTTTATTATCTTAGCATTATGTGGATTTAAATGAACCATATTTAAGAGTGAACAGCGAGTATATGAAAAGAAATCAAACTGATTATTTAGCTTTAATGGGTGCTCCAGATGAAATGGCTCCACCACCACCACGTTATGTTAATGGTCATATATTGCCAGAAATACGTAAGTCCAACAGTTCATGTTAACTGTCTGTGTTGCACTAATGAAGCGACGGTCGAACAATAATGTAACTAACTTGTAAATAAATTTTTTATTTACATATTCCATACATTCATCTATATCATCTTATAAATCATACCCATCACTGCCTATGCACTTATATATATGTAAATGTGAATGCACATCCATCGATCATTCACTTTTCAAAAACGTTGAGCAGGAATTGATTTATCCTCGGACGATTATTTGCAAATGAGTCCCAACAATGGCTCAGTTATATTTTCACCCACACGACCGAAAGAAACGGCAATGACTAATGAAGATGACGGCGATGAACTAAATCGACAGCCTCTTATGACTACAACTTCTTTCACTTTCCCAGATACAGCAGCACAGCAACATTCCCCCACGCTTGCCAATAACTTAGATAGTCATTTGAGTAAACTGCGTAACAAAAAGGATGGCGCAGAACCTATACCTGAAGAGATACCTATGTTAGCTAACACCAATTCACAGGCAATTCCCGAACAATCTGCGAAATTTTCTCAGCTTCTGCAGCAGGCTCATCGCAATACACCGACACCTTCGCCAAGACATCATGTAGCTGAAACTAAATTAACTACTGATGCCGAGAATTATGTGAATCTAAAATCACCGAAAAAGCTATTAAACAATAACGGATCAAAAGGGCCAGAAGCCTTTTCAAATCCCGGTTATCAAATACTCAAGACTGTAACGGGAAAAGTGGACAACAATTAGTGTTTTAGTCATAAATAGTTACTAAATACTGATTTCTTCTTTCCTCGTACTCATCTCACCATGTCAATCAGGTTAATTACTTACATAACATATACATAAACAATTTTGTATTATATTAATAATGTCTATTATTTAATTTAATGTTATTCCAAAAGTTCATCTGTGTATAAGAAAATTTGAGAACAAGGAAATATTCTTTTCATATCTAAAGAAAATCTATAATTTTTGCATTTAAGTTTATTGTTTTTATCTATAATACTTTATTTTTAATTTGAGAAAAATTTTCAATTCAATTCGATATAAAAATGTAGTTTTAACAATAATCATTTCTCTATATATATAATATATATAGAAAGAAATAAAAAACAAAAAAAAAAAAAGAATGTTTTAGTAACAAAATAAATTTTAGCTTAAAATGTAATTTTTTTTTTACCTTTAAGTATTTTATTTAAAACAAAATATATTGTTGGATCTTGATTGATGAAGAATAATAAATTTTTAAAAAAAAAATTCAATTAAATGTTAAGCAATCGACACATTCATTGATGCATTATTTTGCATTGCCTGGAAATAAAATATTTCTAGACTTGAAGGCTAAAGATAATGCTTTCACCTATAGCCACCACGAAGAGTATATAATACAATGTACTACTAGTAGTAAAACAAATAATTAAAAATAATTTTAAGATAAGACTTTTGCTTCTAAATGCTTATGAACATGAATTTGGACGTTATACGCATGTAAGTTGAAAGAAAGAAAAAAAAAACAGTTTTAATTCGCCTAAAATTTTGTATTGTAATTTCATGTTATTAATAATAAAGATTATATAAATGTATATATACACAATAAAAATATATTTGATAGAATGTCTATATCATGATTTTTGATATAACGGGGGTATTGGCTTGCAGTTGCTTTACCACTACTGAAAATTTGTGCCATACTATTATCGTTTGATGCTTTGCTTTTCATTATTAATTCTACCTAGTGTGCCGTTTTAGTTTTAGTCATATCAATCTATGCAATTACTACTTCTTTTTTTAGGAACTCCAAAAATGAAAATTATATTCTAAATCTGAATTGTAACGTATATATTTTTAGTTGCTCAAACCTAAAACTAATGTCAAGAGTAACAAACGCAATTCAATTTCAGTTATGTTAAAAAGTATTCCGCTCGAAATGGCTTAGGAATGGCACCAAATATTATATTATTATATTGTTTGTAAACTTCGTCAAAGATTTTGTTAATTTTATTGTATACGACATATCGTTTAGTTATTGACTTGTAAAGATGCTGTAACGATATTACCGATCAATCGTGCCGATCATCCGGAAGTGCAATGGGGGTTTGCTTTGTAACGAGACCAAGGCTAACGAATAACTTCATTTACTGGTTCATTCCTCACGAAATCGCGGTTTGACATGAATACGCAACAGAGAACATGATGTGTGGCAACATTCCTAATGAAAATTTTTTTTCAAAAGCATACTCGAGTTATTTGTAATACTTTCTCTTTGTTAGCATTTTTTTACGATTTCATGCCCTAATAAGATGTGAAATTAAAGTTAGGATAGAAAAAAGAATCTTAAATATCGAAATCGCAATAGATTTACAATATCACATTTAAAACAAAATTTTACAGTTTGAAATTTTAAAGCGTTCTAAAGGTTTAGCGTTAAAATCGTTCGATTACCAAAATGGGAGGCAAATTTTCTTGCACTGATGCTCGAAAATCATGAATGAAAATGTTAATAAATTGAAAAGGCATTTACATAATATATAATATAAATTATATTATATAATATATTGTATAATATATATAATATATATATATATAATAAAATATATATATATATATAATAAAATATATATATATATATAATAAAATATAATATATATATATATATATAATAAAACATATTTTATATAGTTTAGATTCTATAAACAAAATATCGTATTCGAAAATTTTTTGCCAAGTTTCTAATGAAAGCCACGCCCAATTTTACTTGTTCACATTACTTTTTATTCATCATTATCATTATCAAAATATGCTTTATATTTTCAACTAATTCATACTACAATTTTTTTTTCTTACATGTGACACGAGCGCATATAAAGTTTTATACGCAAAAACCATGTTACCTAAAGAAAATTTCGATAAGGACAGATTCCATTGTACCTAAAGAAAATTTCGATAAGCACAAATTCCATTGTTATGCCATAGAGAATAAGGGAGAAAATTATAAGGAAAGCGATATAAATACATTAGATAATTATGATTGGTCAGCCCACAGAAGCTGTACGTATACTATTGAGTCCAGGTGCAAATCAAGAAATTAAAGATAAATCACAACGTATAGCCAAGGATTTGACAATGAAAAATGGTCATTATAATATAGTGAAACTATTAGAGAATTCAAGTAGTTTGGAAAATCAACCAAATAAGAAGGATAAAATATCCATTTCTAATAACGCTGTAAATATAAGCCGATCATATAAATTGATCCCTATAAATATGCTAAATATATAAATTAATGAAGTTTGAAAAGTATATATTGATTACAGAAATGTTTAAAAAGCACTGTCAACTTAAATTAATGGCTCTTCGTGCCGTCAATATAGATTAATCATTATGGATAGAAAAGTAAAGAGATTTTTGAGAGATTTGTATTCCAAAAATTAACAAACTTAAATTTGAAAATAAAAATAGTTTTTAAAGATTTTTTTAATTTTTGGACAAAAATGGATTCACAAGCAGAGCATCCTGATTCGCGAGTTTTATTTACGCTGCATATACCAATGAAAAGATTTTATCCTGAAAGTTATGAAGCAACATGAAAAGATCGTCAGCGCATTGCTGAAGAAAAACATAAATAAAAATCAAGAAATCCAGGAATTTTATAAGCGATCCATGAATTTTATAAGATATGCAAAGCGTGTCCTTTGAAACTAAACGTATGATAAGATAGAGCGGTGGTAAACACGTCTTAGAACAAACGCAAAATGCAAAATGTATGACACGAATTACATACGCTTTTATTAAATAAAAAACATCAATTTTAATCATGAAAATATTAATAAATTATTTTTACATTTCATTCTTTATTGTTTCATTTATTATATTTTACAAAAAAAAAAAGAAATTTTAATTTAATAAATTTCAAAAATCATAATAGCGGCAGTAAACACTTCTTATAACACACGCAAAATGCAAAATGTACGACACCATTTACATACGCTATTATTTCAAATGCAACTGGTCCTTGTTACAGCACAGATTTGAATCGTAATTTTAATTATGAATGAAATAAGAATGAATGGCTATCAAATTAATGATCGCAAGGATCTGGAAGTATTCAAAATTCATTAGCGTCGTCAGGTGTCTAGAACAAGTTTTGAACAGGTCGTGTAATCTACCTTAACATACAAACATGTTTTATATTAAAAAATTAAAAATCATGAATGAAATTATAAATAAATTGAAAAAGCATTTACATGCAATTATTTATTGTATTTTTTTTTTTCTAAATATTAAGAATAAAATACATGTTTAAAAATTATATTTATTAAATTTGATCATTTTCATCTAACACAGATTCATGTGTTAATGTAGCTTAAACGATTCTTCAAAAATTTTTCCAGACAGCTGTCGCCCCTGCTAAAATTTATATAAATAAATTTTAAATAAGGCTGTACGGAAGTTTGGATAGGTATACTTTCATACTTAATTACATTGAAGATCTATGAAAAGCATGATTTTGGTATACAAAAATAAATACAAAGTAATTTCAAGTGTATAGATTTTTAAATTAAGTCGCTTTTGTGAAGCGAAATCAAAAATTTATATTCGAAAATATAAAACTAAACCAAGTGACCAACTTTCTGTCCTGTTAATATTAACGCTCATCGTTTCCAATTAATTAAGGAAAGTTATTCTTGAAAAGAGAAATTGGAACATTAGCCGTTTTTCGATTTTCGATTTATTATTTCTCGTCATACAGTTAGCTTTCACAGAAAGGAAATGACTTAGTATGCCCTCTGTTTGTACTAATCAGCACAAAATCTTTACTATTCGGTAATACGGTATATTTATTAGAACATTAAAACTGAGTTCTTCTAATTTCGAATGGATCATATTATCTAGCATTGCCAACAAACTAAGCTACACAAATTTCATTTGAATTCTTGATTGCAATCGATCCATGGAGGGTCAAATGATACGTAGTTTTCATTGAGCCCCTTTGAAACTAATTTAGTTCGCTCTCTGTAGAGAACTCTATAGAAATAGCTGCCAAATTTGAACTTCAAAACCACGCCTTCACTATTTCAGACAGATCTGGCATTGTCAGCGTGGGACGCCATTGTCTTTTTAATTTTTTGGGCGCGATAACTTGCATTTGATTGCGTAAAATATAAATAAGAAATATTTTCTCCCAATCAATGAAATATTACCTTGTTTCAACCACGATTTTCATTTTGATTGCAAGTTTAGAATATTGAGGTCCTCTTGCTGATATCATGATCATATTTTTCTTTTTGCCCAACTTAAATTTAAAGTGCTTCGAAAACATTTTCGAAGAAAGGTTCACGGCTATTGTTGAACAAGTCCGCGACAAAATTTCGCTATCCTAGCAATTTCAAAGAAATTTAAATAAAAAGTTGAACCTTTTTTATAGGAATAATTAATTAAAAAAATTAAAATATAAGAGTCTGCCATAAAAAATAACAACATATGTATAAATCGGATTTTTTATAAGACATTTGCATATTATAACATCTGGTAGCGCTTTAAATTTTAGAAAAAAAAACAATACAGACGTGTTAAAAATCAAATTTTTTTCACAAGATTTTAGAAAAATTAACAAAATTCATAAGTCGTTTAGTACACGAATTACTTATTGGTTTTTCTAAAATTTTAATTTTTTTTTCTTGTAATACACGCCTAAGTAGAAGAGCGTGCTGTAAATAAATACATTTGAAAAATGGCCCACGCTACCAAGCAGGTAAGTGAATACAGCAATAACGCGCCACAGAGAATCCAGACAAGCAATGTGACGCAATAGTCAGTGAGAAACTGTAAAATTTTCCAAGGCTAGGCAAGTTGTAATTAAAATATCTTTAATTTGAAGGGTGCACAAATGTTGCAAGGCTTTAAGCGTATCACGCGTTTCGAGTCAGGATTGGGTGCCCTTCTTCCTGAAGCTTATAAGAAGTTCTGGAAGGAATGGAAACAGACGCAACCCGCTGCCGTGCATTATATACCCAAAGAAGGTGAATGGAGCTATAATGAAATAACAGGCGAAACTAAACCTATTCAAAACGTTCCACTGCCTTTGATTGATACTCCCGAAAGCAATATGGGAATTTGGGGTGGCGAAGCGGTAATTAAGGGCTTTCAAAAGCGTAACCGTTTCAAGCGTCGTGTACCGCATTTTTGGGTACCTGTCTTAAGACGCTCAGTAGTACAGAGTGAAGTTTTAAATGAGTATATGTCTGTAGTGGTTACTGATACTACTCTCGAAAAAATACATGAATGCCACGGTTTCGATCATTACTTGCTAAAGGTGCGTTTAACATAACATAACGAAGCGTTTTAATGAATCAGATTTGATTATAGAATCCTGCATGTGATTTACGTTCAACCTTGGCTTTAACATTAAAACGTAAAATTTTACTGGAATTATTGAATGGCTGCCCAAGCCATGCCGATAACCTGAAACAACAACAACGTTTACTAAAGGAATATAAATGCTATTTAGAATCCGTATGTAAAAATTATTATTTCGAAAATTTTCCAATTAAATTTGCATTTATATTTTTTGTAAAGTACACTGCCGAGGAGATCGAGTGGTACGGCTATACTTTTCGGGACGCTATACGGAAACTACAAGCTCAAATGCGCGACGAAAACAGGGTGAAGCCTCATAAATATGAGTTTCGAATGCAATTAATTGAGCAGCTAAAAAAAGCTGGCATACGTGAGACTGATTCTAGCGAAAAGACTGCAAAAACTACCGGAACAGATGCTGACTTGCAGGCTTTAGGTAAACTGTAAGTCATTTTTCTTCTTTATGTAATTGAAGAAATCTCTGAGTTTTTTTCTTTTACAGAGAATCTTCCTCCGGTTCTAGGTCTAATTGGTTGTCGAAAATTAATCCTTTCGGCAAAAAACAGGAGACTTAATGTTTATTATGGCGAACAATGTTAGCCTTCACTCTGTTTTACTGCAACAACAGCCCACATAAATATGTGCAGTTTAATTATTAATTTGTTTTATCAACTCGGTCAGTTGCAAACAATATTCACATAACATTTTTACTGTAACTGGCTTATCATTTTTTTTTTTTTTTTTTTTTTTTTTTTTTGGGTGAACAATCTCTGGCAGCGCCTTTCATTCTAAACAATTTTTCGAACTTTATTTAATTAAGTAACAAAACAATATAAATTTGCGGTCGGAATAGATAAAAAATTCTTGAAATCGATTTTAAGGAACGAAATAAAAAACTTCTTAATGGTAACAAAAATACATATTTTTTCTCAAACTTTAAGAAAATATCGCTTTTTCGATTTTATTGTTTATGAATTATAAACATTAATAAACCACGACGTTGATCACAAAAATTCATGACGATTTTATCGCCCAACTATACATCCAACGTGTATGGCGCTTTAGATAAGAACCCCATGACTCTTTCTTTTGCCCACTTAAATTTTGTATCATTTCTTTAACACTATTCATAGGTTCTAATAGCTTGTTCGCCAATGATGTCTCAATCTCTTGACGCAAAGCAAAAATACGCCTTTGCTGGTATACATGACTAGCAAATGCAGCCAGAAATGTTAAAAAGGATGACAAAATGACACCAAGTAAGCCCAATACTTTAATAAAATGTGCATGCAATTTTTCTTTCTCATAAGTTTCGTTAATAGCAGATGTTAATTCATAGTTTAACAAATGTTGCTCCTCTTCATCAATCTTAGCTATAGTTTCTAGTAATTCTTTTTCCTTCATACAAAGCTAAAAAGAGATAGGTATCAATCAAGTAATATCACATGTCAAAATGCTGGACAAATTGACTAACTTCAATCTCTTGACGGGTTAAATTGAGATATTTTTCGTGAGAGCGATTGTTTGCGGTCTTCATATCCCTGTATATTTGACTTAATTCATTCCTAACGCTATCCAGCTTCGCCATTAAAGAACGTTTTTCGTTGCTCTTCTCAAGCAAAGTTTTCTATTTTTTTTTATTGGAAAAGAACAGCTTAAAAATATTTATACCATAAAACGGATGGATTACATCACTCTTACCTTCACCCGCTTGACATTTTCTTGAGCACGGCGAACCTCATCCATGTGGGTAATCTCTTCAACATTAGCCAAAACTCGCCTGACAAAATGCTCATAATGTGTTTTTTCAATGTCTCCATCCCGTTCGACATGCACGTATGCTAAGTTATCTTCAATTTTTGGAAATAATTTTCGAATCCTTTCTTGCAAGCGTATTTTTATATCTAATGCTGGAGGCGGAGATTTTTCTTCAGTATTTAAACCGACTTGACGAACATACCATTGTTTTGTACGTCTTAGACGAAAGCACGAATACGAAAGCTGTTGCCTAATATTGTAAGGAATCATTTCGTATCAATCAATCATTGAAAATACAAACATTGAAAGTATTCTTTGAATCATGGGTTTATGATTTTATGATTCTTCCTACCGTTCCCATAAATTCACAATCTAAACCGAGATGTAAACTATGCATAAACCATTTCCCGATAGAGTTACCACACTTCAACATAATAGTAAAATCAGGGCTCGCATCATGTAAGTTCTTACAAGGTGTATATAGGAATAACATTATTTGTACTGTTTCATAAGATAGTGTAGGTGTGGTTTCCATTAAAAACTTGACAAAAATTATTCAAATTTTTATATTTTATTGATAGAAACAGACTTAGTACCCGATTGAGCTACATTTCTTACGTGTTTGATTTTACCTTTGCCACTTGCAGTTTGCCAGGCATTGGTATTAATATTTTATTTATATTCTATCATGCCGGCCGTCCACATTGCCTGTAGAGACTTCATTTGTAAATGTAAGCGGCATCAATGTCTACAACAAACGAAGCACAACGTTAATACTCCAAGAACAGCTTTTAATAGTACAGACCAAAAACTTGTTACTGCTCTTCATGGTCCAACGGAGCATTGCTATGAAAACCTCCGGCATGGCGATATTCCACATTTATTGCAAAGTGATTCATCGCATGCAGATTTATCCACAGAACGCACTATTGTCTCGTATTTATAGAATCCTTAAAGTCTATCTCAATGTTCCAACGCTTCTGTTGGTAATGGACAATCTCTAAGCATATGTGAAACGTACGCGAATACGATTAAAAAAAAAACAAGGGCATTTCTACAGAGGTTGTTATCTCCGCCCTACAACATAACGTAGTAGCAGAGTCAGGGGACGGAGATGCTCAAAAATTAGCGGAAATTTGTTTAGGTTACTCAACAAACAATTTTATTAAAACATACGCTCTAATCAGGTCATCTGCAAATCATTGCGAGTTTGATTGTGATGCTGATCCCGATAACGAAGAATCTCGAATAACAAGTCATAATAAATGCGTTTCAAAAAGCATACTCGATAAATGATTAGGAAACCTATTTGTTATTTGTTGGTACATCAAAATAACATGTTGAGAAAGAAGCTGAGTTTCATTATGAAATCTTTATTATAGAAGAGTTTATAGGTGACAAATTAAAAAAAAATTTAGAAATGGATATAAACGTACACAGATTGTTAGTTATAAAAGGACGTGTTACGTGAAACTAGTCAAGTCTCTATAAGTTTTAAATTTAAAATATGTATTTTTTTTCTCATACCCGAATATCATCTTTGCTTGTTTTTACCGTTTATTGGTCAACAATAAACGTATAGAAGAAACTACCAACATATTGTTTGAGAAGCAAAAAATAATGGAATCGGTGAAAATGGAAGATAAAATAGATAAAATAGAAAGGTAAATAACAAACAAACAAAAAATTTAATAGATATAGCCTGCTCTTAGTGACGCGACGTTAGACTTGTATTACAAGAAAATTCTTGATATAATTCATGTGGGTTTATTTGTATCCATTATCTGATGTTTCCAAATTCCAGAAGATGTCATCTGTGGAGCAATTAAATTTTTCTATTTGAAATGAATCGATTTTATCTCTTTTAATCTTTTTCTAACTGCATGAATGTTAATATTTGTTTACATATAAACCGCGATTTGCTGAACCCGACGCAGCCTGGGTAGAGAACTTGCAAATCTGCTTCAAAAAATCTACGATTTCTCACCGGACCCTTGAAGTCTTCCGAACTACCTTTAAGTATATATTGGTTTTTCAGATCAGTTTCGCGACGGAATTCTAAATTCTTTTGAACGTCAAGTGTCACACCTTTTTGTATATAAGAATTAATAAAAGGTATTAATATGTTTATTACTCTTGTCATGAGTGTTATAAGCAAGATAATGATACTTTAAGACTATACTATAAGCTAAAAGCACATTTTTCTTACGTAAATAAATAAATATATATATATATATATATATATATAATAATAATTATATATATATAAAATATATATATATAATAAATATATATATATATATATAATTATATATATATATATTTATATATATATATATTTATATATATATATATTTATATATATATATATATATATATATATATATTTATATACATATATATATATAAACAATAAGGGCTTTACCACTGTAACTTTGCACTTCAATCGCAAGAGCAACTGTACCGAACATTTTGGTAAGACGCCCATAATACTATTAGCCATCAAAGGGAATGCCACAGTAATTATCAGCATAAAAAATTGCATATTTGTGCTTTGATTGTACAAGAATCGACATTAATAAGTATAAGCTTACAGCATTTGCTTACGCTATTGGGTTCTTCTTCATTAATTCTATATCAGCCGACATCATATCGTTAACCAGTTCGTGAAATGTTACTTTAGGTAGCCAATTCAATTCACGTTTAGCTTTTGAAGCATCACCCAACAATAAATCCACTTCTGTAGGTCGAAAATATTTCGCATTTATGCGGACTCTAATTGTGCCGGTGTCCTGTTCAACGCCCACTTCATTGATGCCTTCGCCGTGCCACACAATCTGACGGCCTATATAACGAAAGGCGGTCTCTACGAATTCGCGTACGCTATGCGTCTCACCGGTAGCAATTACAAAATCGGACGGGCTATCACGTTGAAGCATCATCCACATGGCTTCTACATAATCCACGGCGTGTCCCCAATCACGTTTCGAATCAAGATTGCCCAGTTCAAAATATTCCAATTGGTTTAAATAAATTTTGGCTACGGAACGAGTAATCTTACGGGTCACGAAATTTTCCCCACGTCTTGGCGATTCATGATTAAATAAAATACCATTGCAAGCAAACATATTATAAGCCTCTCGATAATTAACAACAATCCAGAAGCCATACATTTTAGCGCAAGCTAAAAATAAAAATAAAAAATTTAATAACAGATCCTACTGAATCGAAATATTTGCTACCGTATGGGGATCTTGGGTAAAAAGGAGTTTGTTCATTTTGGGGAGTCTCCAATGCCTTGCCATACAACTCCGAGGTGGACGCTTGATAAAATTTCACACTTTTTCCCATGCCACACGTACGTATAGCATCCAGAATTCTTAATGTGCCTACAGCGTCTACTTCAGCTGTATACTCACTTAAATCAAAAGATATTTTAACATGCGATTGGGCCGCAAGATTATAAATTTCTTGAGGTTTCACAGCGCTAATTATCTTAACCAGACTACTGCTGTCAGTCATATCACCGTAGTGAAGTTTCATAAGGCCACCTGTATGAGCCTTAGGATCTACATACAAATGCTCAATACGTGAAGTATTGAAAGTACTGGCACGTCTTATAATGCCATGCACTTCATATCCTTTTTTTAAAAGAAACTCGGCTAGATATGAACCATCCTAAGTAAAACGAAAGAAGAGGTTAAAGAATATATTAACATAATGTATTAACGTAAGGTTTTTTACTTGGCCCGTGATGCCTGTTATCAGTGCTACTGGTGTTTGTTGAATTATTTCACCATTTTGCTCAGTAAGGGATGTTTTCATTTGTTCTTCTGCTTGTTCTTTAGACATTTTCGAAATGACCAAGTGTTCGTTTTAGAGAAAAGTAAAAAAATATTTATAACATTTCACAAATTTAACACAAATACTGATGTGGCGTTTTCAAACATGCGAAGAACAAAGAGTTGCACCAAAGAGTGTGAAATTATCATTTTAATTCAAAACAAAAATACATTTCGCGCTCATTTCAAAACTTTCTTCGCTTTAAATTCGATTTTCATAAATTACAATTATTTTACACATCTATACAAATTTTAGAAATAAAGAAAGGATCGTTAAAAAAGAAAAACAACAATGTTGCAATTTTATTGAGAGCATTATTGCATGGTTGCCCCCTAACTTTTTCTCTTTTTATCACGGCTTGCTATGCCTGCTTTTCCTGACATATAATGAAGTTGTCAAATTATTTTATATTTAATTGACTGATAAAGAAATTAAAAATTTATTAGTATTTTTGTTTAAAAAAATTACGTGCGCTTTTCACGCATAATACAACAAAAAAAAATAGAAAAAAAAAAAAAATCACACAACTACGGTTAAGCTGTCGGATTAATTGAAGAAAACGATTTTATTGACTACTTTTCGAAATGGTAAATTTAGAAGAGAATTTGAAGCTAGGAAAGCAAAATTTGGAAGAAAAATTTATGCAGGGATTGTCATTTTTCATACCTGAACAATGCCATGATACTTATTTTTTAGAACATCGTTTCACTGACGGTGAGTTAAATTAATTTTCGTTAAATTGTTTTGCATTTTTACATAAGCTTTACTTTATCGTTTCAGTACCTTGTTTTAAAGCACTCGTAAGTAAACTTTTAGGCTTTGCTATCATTGCCGGTTCTTTGCTGGTTAAAGTACCGCAAATAATGAAAATATATAAACACAAAAGTGCCGAGGGCGTTAGTTTTATTGCTGTTTCACTGGATTTAATTGCAATTACGTCTCACATGGCCTACAGTTATGTGAACAATTACCCGTTCAGTGCTTGGGGCGATACCAGCTTTTTGGCTTTTCAAACACTTATAATAGCAGAATTGATTCTATATTATCAGTGCTGTCCAATAGTATCTTACCTATTTTCTATGGCTTACGGAGGCTTCGCTTATACACTTTGTTCTGGCAAAACGCCTTCACATGTGTTGACCACAATGCAAAGCCTTAACATACCGATTTTGTTCGCCGGTAAACTTTCACAGGCATTTACAATTTATCAAAATCGTTGCATTGGCCAATTGTCTGCTGTGACCGTTTTCTTGCTGTTTGGTGGTTCTTTGGCGCGCATATTTACCTCAATTGAAGAGACAGGCGACCCCATAATGATCATTACATTTTGTTCCTCAACATTTGCTAACGCTTTAATAGCTTTCCAGGTTATTTGTTTCTGGAATACAAAAACCAATCGTTCATCAGGAGAAACATATGCGAGCGGATCTTGTGTGCCGGCCGAAAAAAACGAAACAAAGTGCGATTGAAACTAAAAAAAAAATTTTGAGTCAAATTTATACGTATTCACGAAAGAGTTCAGTCTTACTTAATATAAATTTGAAAAACGCTCTTTTGTCAAACATATTTCTGCAAAATAAAAACTCTTTCAATAATTACCATTAAGTGCTAGATGAAAATTTTCTCATATAATAAATTTTTTCGATAGGAGCGATACATTTTAAGCTTATACTAATTAACTGCGAAATATTTTTCGAAAGCGCACACTGCTCTAAAGCGATGTGAAATTTTATTCTTCTCTTGTTTCGCCATTTCTGCGTAAGTGATATTATAGCCAATGGGTTGAAAAATAGGATCCCAGCCGAAGTCTCTGCTTCCACGTGGCTCTACAATTATGCCATCTGTTATACCTTGGAAAATCTGAGGTTCACAGTCCTGGCTTTCAGTAAAAGCCAGAGTACAGATAGCCTGAGCCGACTTATCATCCCATCCGGATAAAAGTTTATATAAGCCTTCGGGATCCAGCTTTTCTAAAAACCATTTGATGTATGGACCTAAACCGTAATAAGTTTAATAAGACATTCAAATGGTCAGGCAGAACTCATCACCTGGCAAACCTCTTAGGGCGTTAAAACAAAGAGATGTATCTTCCACAAGCACGGGACCTTTGACACGGCACGCTGCTTTCTTACATTTTTTAACAGCTATATCTACGATTTCGCCTTGTAATTCGGGTAAATCAATTTTCTGTGAAACAATTTTGCGAGAAAAATTTGGTCCTAATATTGCTATTAATTCCTCCAGTTTTTTCGCGTTACCAGTAACGAATGTTATGGGCGGCTTAGACATTATATAATGATTTAACTTTAAAAACCTTTTAAGAAATATATAGATTATAGTTGATAAATAATAACAAACATGAATCTCTAAGTGGTCGACACATAATGCGCAGAAGAGAGAGAGAAAGAGAGAAGTCATCTCGCTTGTTGAGTTAATGAAAACAGAGTCGTTAATTGAATGGTTGTCGCAAAGTTCTTTAAATAGTTTAGCACATGTTCACCACTTGTACAATCCAGTGACCTTGAAAACCATATGCGACGCCACACTGACGAGAAACACGAGTCACCAGAAGACGATCAAGATGATTCATTCATAACTAAAATACTTACTTTGGATTGAAAATTGTAAAATCATGAATGAAAATGTTAATAAATTGAAAAGGCATTTGCATTTAATTGTTTGTTGTATAGTGAAAGTATGTCTGTGCTTGCAGTTGTCTAGAACATTTTTGAAAAGGTCGCAATAAGCATAATAACTAAAATACATACTTTAGATTGAAAATTTTAAAATCATGAATGAAAATGTTAATAAATTGAAAAGACATTTACATTTAATTGTTTATTATATTGTTTATTGTATATTAGAAATGAAAATCATTGATAAAAGTTAAATTTAGTGAAAGTATCTTTCTGCTTGCAGTTGTCTAGAACAGTTTTGAAAAGGTCGTATTAAGCATAGTAACTAAAATAGGAAGATTAAAAATTGTAAGGCTCAGACAAAGTACTTTGCGTTCGCACTGAGCCTTTTCTTTTTTTACGATAACACAGCAAATCATATGTTGTTATTTGCTGACGAACTTAAGAAGAAGAACTATATAGAATATAGTTGATAAATAACAACAAATATAAACCTCTAAGTGACCGACTTTATACACATAATGCATATCAGAGAGAAAGAAAGAGAGAAGTCATCTCGCTCGTTGAGGCAATGAAAACAGAGTCGTCATCAACTTGAAATTCTAGACTATAACTGATATACAAATAGTGTAACTCGTTAAGCGTTTGAACTACTTTCCAACTCATTTCATTATACCCACCATGGAAAATAGGGGAATATTTATTTTGTTAATTTGTTCCCGCGCCACCTAGAAGAAGACTTCAAAGATCTCATAGATTTGAGCATTTCCGTCTGTCCATTTGTAGAAAAAATTCTCCTCGCTACAAAAATGGGAGCATCAACTTCAAATTCGACAAAAACCATAGCAATTTTGTCTGGTATTGAAAAATAAATTTTTATATTTCTGTATACATAAATATAAGCAAAATCGTTCAGTATTATAGAGTATTTTGTTTGTAAGATGAAGTTGGTATATATAACAGTCAAATACAACTTTCTTACTTTTTTGTAATAATATATAGAACCTTATAAATGTTTTACGGATACAAATAAAAATATGAAAATGAATAAAATGTTTTTTCATATTATTTTTATACAACATAGATAATTATTACACAAAATCGAAAAGTGAGTGAGTGATTAAATTTTTCAAACATAAGTAAAATTATCGTCGAACAAGGTTGCTTTTAAATACCCTACACCATATTCTCTAAATATATGTCATTTATTTTCGTGATAAAATACCATAAACTGCAATTTGATTCTATATGAACGCGCAAAATGTTAACAATTACAGTTTCTTGTCGGAAAAACGCTTTGTAAATAACTACAAGATACTTAAACGGTTCTTCTTGGCCGAGGTATGACTCAGGGCTTTCCAGGAAATCCGTTTCCAAGAAAATTTTTAATATTCTTGATATCTTCGTTTATTTTCTCCTTTTGGCTTCTTTTTATTGACTTCAATCGATGCAACAAGATGCATTAAATAAAGAAGCGATGTGGTGATTCCTAAGAGGGTTTATCATTCACGGTCCTCGGACTTCTTATCTGCAGTTCTGACTGCCTTACGATTTCGTGTCCCCCTGTTGGGATATTGTAACAGAAGTGAAGAGACAAACTATATTCTGTCATTCAGCGACAACAGCTAAGCCAGCCACCCCATGTCCGTATAGTCATCTGGTCGGAGTCAGCGGCTAAGCTGAGCCAGCCAACCCCTAATCCTAGTGTCCTTTCAGTTATTCAGGGTCAGTGGCTAAGCTGAGCCAGCCATCCCCTATCCGTACAGTCATCTGGTCGAAGTCAGCGGCTAAGCTGAGCCAACCATCCCCTGGCCGTATAGTCATAGAGTCAGCGGCTAAGCTGAGCCAGCCAGCCAGCCCCTAATCCAAGTGTCCTTTCAGTTATTCAGGATCAGTGGCTATCCCCTATCCGTATAGTCATATGGTCGAAGACAGCGGCTAAGCTAAGCCAGCCATCCCCTGGCCGTATAGTCATCTGGTCGGAGTCAGCGGCTAAGCTGAGCCAGCCAACCTCCTAATCCTAGTGCTCATTCAGTCATTCAGGGCCAGCGTGTAAGGTGAGCCAGCCATCCCCTACCCGTGTAGTCGTATTTAGTCGAGGGAATATGTATTCTTTTTTGTGATTTACCTGTTGAGATATTGCAACAGAAGGGAAAGAGTTTTGGGCTGTGTGCTGTGCTTTTATAGTTGTCACCAACATCGCTGCCCCATATGCACTTAGTAACGAGATAGATATGTGTCTGTGAGTTTATGTTACAACAAGAATTTCAAAGCTTAACGGTAAACTATTAAATTTAGCATAACTGCGTAAATATATGGAAACTTAACTGTAAAAACCAGTTTTTACTGGTAAGGCATATTCAAAAAAACAATATGCGTAACTGTATTCTGAGAGAGTATATATATTAGATCGAAGCATATATATATATGTGTCAATAAAAAATATAAGTATATATATATGTAAATATTAAACTTAGTAAGAAATATAAGTATATATATAAACAAAATGTGAGTTCAGGTATTTCATGCAATAATGTTAACATAATAAAAAGAGAGTGGTTGCTGATATATACAGACAATTCGGACAGTGGACCTAGTGCCTCGCACTTTGAAGGAGGCAAAACTCTTCCTTACAGTAGAAAGTGCAAAATTTTGCCCAATACGATTTAAATTTTTTACATCAGCTTAGTATGCCGGAATACTATTACTCTATTTTTATTGAGAAATTCAGAAAATCAGAAATTTGTTTCTTATATTCCTAATCAAAATAGTGGAATCGATTTGTTATTGCACATTTACTTCAAAACTTTATTCATGCCTTCGTTAGAAATTCCTTCTAATTGGTCAAAAATTGGTTATATTACGTTTTGTAAGATTATAACAGAAAAAATTTGTTGAGTGTATAGAAAATTCGCAACTTTTACTATTTTAAACTTTTTTTTTTTTACTTTATTCGTAAAACTATTCAAATTTATAGTTAAGATTTAAAATTTTTATTGTTATGAATTAAAGTACTGCATTATTGATAAAGTACAACTACAAAAATATTAAATTTGGCAATGCTGCTTACCAGCTGTTTCGACACATAATATTCGCAACCCACTTTAATCGTACAAATATAAACATGAATTGATAACAATTGTAGATAAAAATTAAATGAGTAGCACTGCCATAGTATTTGAAGACCAACTTAAGCTTTAAAGTAACGCGTAGCAAATAATGCAGTGAGTAAACGTGAATTAGTCTGTGTGTGTGTTTTTTTTTTATGAGCAAAGCTGATTTCGTTGGGATTCTTTAAGTCTGGACATTGTATTCATCAGTTTTTTTACCGTTACTGCGAAATGTCGCAGAGAAATTGCGTTGAATTTGTAGGAACCAATTCTGCAGTATCAGGTGGTACTACGGGTTCTTATTCAAAATGGGTAAGCATAAGCTTACCGAATTAAAGACCAATTCATTTTACAATCATAATTATATTCGTACAGGTTGGCTTCATCTTTATTTTCAACTTAATTGTGGGAACCGGGGCTTTAACTTTGCCGGCTACTTTTGCTAAGGCTGGCTGGTTGCTTAGTATTAATGTTATATTATATTTGGCACTTATTTCGCATATGACGGTGACGTTTATTATTGAAGCGATGGCTGCAGCTAACGCTGTAAAAACGTGGCAGAGTTTTCAGGTTCTTAAACGTAGTTACGATGTAGGCACCCTATCCTTTTAATTGAAGACGAAAACCTTTGTTTTCATTCATTCTCCAAAATCAAATATTGTAATTTTCCATTACATTTTGCAGTTTGAGACAAATAAGGTCCACGACGACGGTGATGTAGAAAATGTTGAAAATTCTTCAGGAATAGATGAGCAGATAGCAGAAACTGAAGATCCAAGTGCCACTCTTTTGCCGCGAGTTAGAACTTCAACACGGCTAGGGCGTATGCCACTTTACGCCCAACACTCAACTTTAATGTATTACAGATTGGACGAAAAATTTGAATTGGGTGAAATGGCTGCATTATTCTTCAACGATATGGGTCGCGTTTTATTCTATTTATGCATTTGTATTTACTTATACGGTGATTTAAGTATTTATTCGGCGGCAATAGCGAAAAGTCTGCGTGATTTGTTTTGGTAAGCTAGCCAGGTTAGAAAAGCATCAAAATAAAATAAAATAAAATTCAATCAATTTTATAGCGATCATGTGAATGCTACAGATTTGGCGAACTTTACTGCTATCGATTCCAATGTGGATACCTTAAATTTAACTCTAAATAATAATGAAACGGATAATGATGCTGTAACACTTTGTTGGCATGAAGGCACACTAACTCGTTTAAACGTTTATCGTTTATTTTTAATTGGCTTTATAACGATTTTTGGGCCCTTTGCCGTTTTCAGCGTACAGAAAACGAAATATTTACAAATTGTAACGGCACTCTTTCGTTGGTGTGGTATGCTAAGTGGCAAAAATGAACTATGAAAAATGATTTTATGAAAACATTCAATTTTAATATATTTCCAGCGTTTATTTTCATGATTACGATTGCAGTAAAATTATTGTTAACCGATGGTGCTAAAGGTCATCCACCAGCCATTAATGTTTATGGCATACCTGCTTTATTTGGAGCTTGTGTATATTCCTTCATGTGTCATCATTCATTACCAAGCCTATTAGCTCCAATAAGGAATAAGCATGATATTAGTAAAATAGTATGTGCCGATTATATAATGATTTGTATGTTTTATATTTTGTTGGCTATGACGGGTATATTTGCTTTCGAACGTATTCAAGACTTATACACTTTAAATTTTATACCTCATCAAATGGATGATTATAGTTTTAGAGCTAAACTTCTAATAGGCATTGATTATTTTTTGGCTTTATTCCCGATCTGTACGCTATCAGCAAGTTTTCCGATTATAGCCATAACATTGCGTAATAATTTACAGACTCTCTTTTTGGATATGACACATTTTGAATCCTATAATTTATTTGTAAGACGTGTACTTTTCCCGTTAATGGCTGTTTTCCCGCCATTTATCATTACTTATTTCACCGAAAGCCTAACTAGTTTAGTAGCTTTTACTGGAAGTTATGCGGGAGCTGGCATACAATATGTTATACCCGTAGCATTGGTATATTATGCCCGAACTACTTGCCGTGAATTGTTGGGTAGCGGTGTAGTTAATCAATTTGAAAGTCCTTTTCGTAGCAACTATTGGTTACTTTTTGTGTTACTATGGACAATAGGTTGCGTTAGTTTGGTTACTTTGAATTTCTTTTTCGAAATACAATCGTAGTGTAATACTTGATTCCTAAAAGCTACAAAATAAAGTGTCTTCCGAGTGCGTTTATCAAACCATATACAACAGCATATATACAATATCCGTCGATGTGCTCAAACAAATACCATCCAGCGATTTACCTAAAATTTGTCGTTTTTTCAAACATACTACAAAATTCCATACTAAATACTGAATAGCAAACTTAATATTAGCATTTAAGTATAAAGTTGAATAGTTGAAAAAAATGTAAAAGTAACTCAAACATATATATATATATATATGTTGACAGAAAGTATATATTTTTACATTGTCTTGTTGCTTAGTAATGATCAAGATCCATTTAAATGTAAATAATGACCCCCATTACAGCGATTTATTAATATACAATTTAAGATCGTAAGATTATTTTTTCTTAATTAATATTTTCAGATGTTCCTTAGTGGTAGAATATTAAATAAATTTAAAAAATGAAAAATTAGTTGAAATATATTTAAATCTTAATAATGTCTCTCTATATTTTTCATTAAGGTTAACGAATATTATAGATCTGATTTCCCAGACAAATAGAGTATATTGTAAATCAAACCTTCCTTCTTTCATTTACGAGATGAACGTCTAATCATTTTCATTTTAAAAAAAATTCACTCTTGATATGAGAACTAAAATCAGCAACATTTTCTTTAATTAATTTCATCTTACAAACTGATTAGATAAAATCGTTGAATGATAGCATTATTTTTTTGGCTAGCAATAATTTATAATTGTTTTTTTTGGGCTACCTTCTTTACGCATCTAGGCTGGTTTCAGGAAAGTAAAACTCATTGGTATATAGAAAAAGTCGGTAAAAATCATGCCCGTTATTTCATAGATTTATGAATAATAATTGTGATTAAGTAAAAGACAATTGAGAAATCGAATTTAACACTAATATTATTATTTTGTCAATTTTAACCTTACTTCTTATCTTGTTATAATTGAGTTAGTCGATTTCATAGACGATTAAGGAGGAGCTTAGCAATAAAAATTGAGAGTATTTGTAGAGCAAAAATTGACAATTCAACACAAACGAAATATTCGGATTAGGGCTTGTAGAAATAAATTTGGAAAACCTCTTAGCTAAACCCACAATTTGGTCCGTTTAGTTCGACAGTAGACAGGCATTAGAACTTTTTTTGCAATATACTACGAATGCTTCTAAATTACATTAATAATAACATTTATGAAACTTTTTTAAATATATTTTATATGGATTTATTGACTTTTACATATATATCTATATATACATATACATATACATATACATATACATACATATATATATATATATATATATAGAAATTAAAACGTAGAAATATAAATATTATTGTAGCAAGAACAAGTTTCTTGAGGATGGGCTTGATTGAAATACTTGCAAAACGATTGATGACGTCAAAGGGCATACACAGTTGAAATGAGAGCTATATTCCTGTTAAAATTTCCGTTTACCGAAGATTGATTTTTATGCTTCGAGACAATCGCTTCTTCAATCTCTAATTAGTTTTGCCGAGACACTATTCTTTTTTTAGCTTTAACAACTGCTAACTTCGCTTAAAAAATCACGTGTTTTCATAATATATTCCTTTTAATTTGAAAAAAAAAAAAAAAACGTTTGAAAACCATACTTTTAAAAGTCAAAATGATCGTAGAGTGATGCAATACAAAAGAGGTTCACACAAAACTACACCGAAGAGAAGCTGGAACATTTTTCGTTTCGCAATATAAGTATATCTGGCGAATTCCTCTTCAATCATCTAAAGTTATATGCAGATTGGCCGAAGGATGCAAACCAATCTCTTTTAGAGAACAATTATCGTGTATATTTTCAAGTGTTTTACGTGGAAATGCACATATTAATTTATAACCACTTTTCGGTATATGGGGATGAACTTGCTGTATGTAGTTGCGCAATACTTTTACCAATGTGTCTGATGGCCAACGTAATTGGACAACTTCATCGCTACCGTTTGCATTCAAAAGTCTTAACTTTAACATAGTGAGCTCTTCATTGGCTTTACCTAATTGTTGCTCATACGACATGCTTTCACAAGCACTTTTTATATCGTCTCCTTTAAACTCTTCAACAATACCACAATAATTTTCAATTTCCTTTTCTCGATCAGCAGATATTTCTTCTTGAGTTGCTGAATTGCCATCACCATTAATACCATTTTCACGCATGGAGTTACGTATAGCTAGAGCTATCTGTTCCTCTTCGGTTAGTTCCATTAATTTGCTACGTTTCTTAACATTGCTCTCTTCATCATAATGACTATTATGAGTAAATTCTTCATCACTGTCCAGAGATATGGTAGTATTAGTGCGTCTATTTGATGTAGAGGGGCCTGATTCATCAACGGCTGTTAGCTCAAGGCTAAAGTCTTTGTGCTCCTGTAGAAAATGCTGAAGATCTGTCAATACATTATCCTGTCTTGGATTAACGTTCTTCCACATTTCTTCGCCTGTGCGTGGATCAATAACACATAGGTAGGGCAGTTTAGGGCAATGATAAAACGTCACAAAACGACGCCCTTCTGAAGATTCAGAGTCAACCTAGAAAAACATCGTTATTTTGCAAGAAAACAAAGTCAAATTTTATTGAATACCCTCCACTCACTTGCCACAATAGAAATTGACGTTTCATTAGATCTCGTAATGCTTTGTCAGTCCAAACATCGCGATTCAACAGTTGGGATTCGAAACAATCACTTTGAACATTAACCAGCAACCATTGTTTCAATGCCTCGGCACGTGAGCGGGCCGCATGGAATGGTCCAGCAAATGCTATATCTGTGGGAGGACGAAACAAATCTTCCAAACGCTTGCGTTTCGGTTCATGCCTTTGAAGTGCAGTTACCATGGCAACACGTTCTCGTCGGACGGGGCGACTAGGCGTGGCCGTCGTTTCATAAATAGTCTCCATTGCAAGATAATCGCTGTCTCCATGAAGTTGCTCCTCCATTAAAGCACCTTCACGGGCGAAATCTCTCAAAGGGCATACTTTAACGCGAGGTTTATCTCTAACTGAACGATGACCTGTGCTACTGGCTGTCGGGGGTGCAGCCGTATAAAAATTATCATCTTCTGGACCAATTAATTGCTCCCGTATTGGAGCTATGGGTGCGCGTACTTCATCATTCAACACGGGCAAACTTGGTGTCGGCTCTGCCACACCACTAATATTACTTGCCGCTTCAACATTTTCGCCACCGCCGCCACCCTCAAAAAATAATGCCACTGCAGATTCTGCATCATCGTTACAAGCTGCCAATAAATGTTTTGCTTCAGCCTCAGTTGTTCCTGTTATTTCTATCACACGTTCCACTAGGCCATTTGCTAGTTGGGACATGTTTCCCGTTTTTTAAATAAATTTGCGATGTCTATATTTCTTTTTTTTTTTATGTATTTTAATATAAACACTTTGAAGATGTAAAAAACGAATTGAAAATTTCTTGAAATATATTTTTGTGTCGAATATTGTTAAAAAGATATCTAGATTAAAAACTGCTTGACACGAGAACAAACATACCCTCTTTATCATCTAAGAGTTGCCAAGACTTAAAAATTTATTAGTCTCCTTTCGTACTATTCAGTCTTTACATCGCGCCATTCAGTCTCCATCTTGTGCCATTCAGTCATCACCTTGTGTCATTCAGTCACCAGCTTTAATTCTTAAAATGCATTCTGTTGTCAAATTGTTTACATACCAGTTTTATTAATTTTACTCAAAAACCCGAGTGTGGGCGTGTCCAAAAAGAGATTGATAAACAAAGTCAATAAATCACCTGTGAAAAAAAACCCTAACTTTACTTTTTTGTTCAGTATTTTGCTTAGAGAAATATTTTTCTTTTTCCATCTTAAATTTCCTATGAAGGAGCGATTTATATAATTGAAAAAAGTTACTTCTCATGTATTTTAAGGGGTAAAATTTTATTGAATGTATACTAGATTTTTACTACACGACGCGTTTGATATATAATCAATCTTATGAAAATCGCTTAACGATAAAATAAAGCATTAAAGTTACCAGAATCTGTTATTGTCGTTAAAAATATAAAATAAAGATTATGCTTTTTCTGACCACCACGAAAAGAGGACATAATGAGATCCAATTCGAAATAGACATATAATTCCTGTTATGATTCCTCAAACAAGGTTCAAAATTAAAATAAGAGTTTTTTTCCACAATAGTTGTAGAGTTGAAAAAAACTTTGCAAAACGTAAAGTAAGTATAACATATCCAAAGAAAAAATTCCAAAAGCTAAAGGAGGTATAACATATACATTTAGAAAATGTTTCCAATTCATCCTGTAAATGTTCCTGAAATCCGTCAATTTTGGGATATCGTCATATTTACGTCTGTGTACCTCATAGTACAAAACTTAGAAAATTTCTTCATTGTAAAAAACTTAGAGAAAAACTTAAAATAAATACTTGAAACAAATTTAATATAAAGCGAAAAGGCGTCATTATTCGTTATTACTTTGTACAAATTGAATGTACAAGATTGTTATTTGCGATTTTAGTAATCTTCGAATAATTTAAAAATATAAGCTGAACAAGTACGATTTAGTTATAGAAATTTTCTAAGTTTTTTACGATGCTAGATCCTATTATATATTAATATATATTAACAATAAAAAACATGTATTCGAATAAGATAAAACATTTTTTACACAATAAAAATCCAATAAATCCCATATATTTCAAGTTGTTTTCTTTTGTGTTATCTGGCAACATATCGTACATCAACTTTGAATCTGAGAGAAAAATTAACAATTATCGCTTAAAATTCAAAGAGAACGGTTGTACGGGAACAGTGGATTGTATAGTAATTTGCAAAGTTTATATTGTGTTCTTCCTCAATAAGAAAAGAAAATAATAAAATAAGTGCTAAGGAAAGAATTAAAAAATCGAAAAAAGAAAAGGTTATGCAAAATATAACAAAAAAATAGATATTAAATTAAGCAAAAAAATTAAATGAAATGAAAGTAAAAAAGTCGCAAAGAATGCAAACGTATGCGTGAATCTTGTTTCACAAGTTCTTTAGTTTAAGCAAATGAGGAGAAGGATAAATAAAAAATAAAGTGAAATAAAAAAAATATTAATCCAAATTTTTGGAAAGAAAAAATTAATGAATAGTTCGTTATTTTACGCATTTAAAATCAAATGGTTTGTTAAACCCCTGTTATTACTTAATGTAAAACACTGGAATTCCATTTTGTACATGAAAAAATGGTTTCGCTTATTAAAAATCAATTGCTGAAACATCTCTCAATGTGAGTAGAAAAAGATAAATGTAAATCAAACCTTCATTTTATTGTATATTTAAAGAATGTATTTCTGTGTAAACTTTATTTAAAGTTTGCATATCGATGTCCTTATCTCTCCATGGCTGTGTACACACAGATATATATATATATATATATGTGTGTATGTATACATATATATACGTTTAAATGGATATACATTATATACCAGAACTTTAAAAAGCATATGACTCAATGCTTACAATAAAAAGATCGTTTATTACATCCTTCCTTTAATAGATTGGATTTTACAAAATTGATTGTGCTAATATGAATTCGATGAAAGTAAAAATAAATTTCTATATAGTCGAAGGAATCAAAATGATCATGAATATACACTTCTTAACAGTCAACTATTTGTGGGTATTCCCGAGAAAAAAACTGCTATAATTGTTTCATTGATTATTTAAAAAAAAAAACTGTTGCGTGTATTTCTAATAAGAAAATTTAATTATTTACGAAAAGGCAAAGATTCAAAAGGAAAATTAAAAATATCACTAGAGCTGTGTGTGTGTGCTTCTAAGCTTAAATTTAATATACTTCGTTGCCTATTTATTTTTTAAATACATATGTTTCTAAAAAAATGATTGGAAACGAACGTAGAATCAAAAAGTCATTGTGTTTTATGCAGAATGGAAAGAAAATTGTCATTTCGTTTAGGCGCGAAGCCTTAAAACTATACTCTTCAGTTTTTAAATCTTTACAAGAGTTAATATTTAAAGCCATGAAACATATATTAAAAACTATAATTTTTTATATTTATTGTCAAATAACAAAAAGGTATGAAAAGGTGTGAACAGCCGTGTACAAAAGAGAATTGTTTATTTTAATACATAGTCAACTTATTAATTTTCTCATATTTTTTTTTTTCATTTCTCCGGATAAGCTAATATCGTTATATATCGGTTTAATCCACATTTAATCCATGGATAGAAGAATTTTAAATATTCAACAAATGTACATACGCCAGCAACGTGACAGATGTAATAAATGGAGAAATTTCTAATGTGGGAGTAATTATGGACTTTAAAGTATATCATGTCTACAGAAATGTTCATAATTCCGGAGATCTTTAGGCCCCTTTTTTTTCGCAAAACGTTTTGTGGCGCGACCTAAGTCTAGTGTACTGTAAGTTGTCGTCATTTTCATTCTAACTTAATTCTTTCAGAATTACGGATTCTGGAAACTTTTTCGAATCGATGGACAATTTAAAATATTTATATAGAATACAGTTTCAAGTACAACAACCTTTATCTTGCAAAAATGGGGAAAAATTAAATAGTAATAGGTGGGCGTGGCAGTGAAAGAGCTTCCAATGTTTCTGACAAATTTCCAACCAATATCTTCATTTTTGCGCTTAAGAGAATATTTACCACAGACATTAGATAGTTAAGCAGCCAGACACAGGGACAGACTAACCGATGGATACGTCTAGATGGATTCTGAATCCACTTTTCAATCCACTAATCAAGAATATATTAGGTTGGGGAAAAGGTAATCCATCCAATCTTATAAGAACTTCAGGACTTTATTTAACATTTCGAATTGGAAAATAATGGATTACCTTTTCCCCAAACTAATATAAATTTTATGAGTTTCCAGAAGCATCTTTCTTAATGTTACAAACATTTTTCCAAAAAAATTAAATTGCAATCTTCTACTATATCAAGTGGGCGGTATCGATTCTTTCCATTTTTCCACAGAGCATACGTTATAGCCGGGCGCAACATTTTTGCAAATTTTTCTAATTCTATCTGCTACGAGTAATGAGCAAAAATCCAATTTTTGTTTGCTTTCAAAAGCAAAAGTGTGCTTAGTCTGCGTCGTACTGTGGGCGCTTCCTTAAACCGATGTGGCCCAATTTCAATACGAATCTGCGTGCAGAATTTAAAGACGATACCTTCATTTTTACTTTGTGGGTTCTCCGAAGTTTCCTTTTAGTAATTGCAAACCAAATGACAAAATGAAACATACCCTTCAGTGGGTATAAAAAACGAAGTAAGGAAAAGAACATAAATTAGTAAATCCCTTAAAACAGACATTTCGACTAAGTTCGTATTAAAGCTTATAATTCTTTGATAATTCATATATAAAGTGAATTATATGCTTTGAATATTATATTTTATTATATGCACATTTCTTTCTTTTGCATTAACTTTATCATTAACTTTAGAAAAATACGCGGTACAGGTTACTAAAAATATGGGAGACTTTAGGAAAGACATGAAAAGAAATATTAGTTTGGGGAAAAAGAAATCCATTATTTTCCAATTCGAAATGTTAAATAAAGTCCTGAAGTTCATATAAGTTTGGATGGATTACCTTTTCCCCAAACTAATATTTGAATTTTGTGCAACGGAACTACTTTCTGCGATGTGGTTTTGTGACTTTGCTAATTATATTTAAATATAACTTCACACCCTTATCGAAGGTATTGTGGAAAACTATTGTGTGGAGACTATATTAATAAAGAAAGCTATCTTTTGTGTTTTCTTTGTTTGTTGTCAGGTCGTATACTTCTATGACCATCATTGTATTTTCATTATCTATTCAGCAGTTCGCCTATAAGTTTATGCCTCCGTTCACCTCCGTATCACTTACGAATAACTACAATATTTAAAAAATAATTAAAATCTCCAAAAATGATCGATGAAGTTTTAATAAAGTTTTAAGCAAATTTGTCTCAAATGTTCATCACCATTACAAAGTCCGATGCAAAAATTATCTCATTTCGCATTAGCAGATAGCAAACTAAACAAAGGTGTTTTAAGGTTTTAGGAGTGAATGAAATGTTGTAAGTAAGACATCGTACATGAAATTGATCATAATTGATAATATTTTAATAAAAACAATAATGTAAATAGAGATGATATAATACGAAAAGGAAGCAAGTACTAAGAATTATTTTTGTACAAATCGTATATAGTAAATAAAGCTAAATAAAGCTCATAAAAATTTTTCTATTTAAAAGTCCCCTGGGAAATCAGAAAATTTCAAAAATAGTTTTCTTTGCAATATATTCTTGAAAAAAAAAAAAAAAAAAAAAAAAAAAAAAAAAAAAAGTAATGAAGATTTCATTTCAAGAATTAAACTACTCTCCCGAATTATCATAATGAAGCTCAAATCCCTTAATGGCAATGGAGCAGTTAAGAACACTCATTAAATGTAGTCGGTTGAGTTGAGCGGTATAAGTATCGAACATTAAAAACTTTTCGAGCTATAAAAGCCCTTTATAAAATTGTATTTATTTCCCATTTGACTAGTTAACAGCAACACAGAATGCTTATTGTGCGACAGCATGTTGTTTTTATTTCAATAATTTGATTACTGCAAAGTTTCTTTCTGCTTGTAATTTTACCAAAACGCTTTTATGTGTACAATAACAATATTTTATTTTCAATGTTTCTTGCAACTTGTAAATTGCGTTTTTTGTGCTTTTTTTTTTTATTTATTTATTTTTTTTTTTTTTTATATATTATTCAACACAATGGTCAATTTCTTGCTGAGTAGTGGTAAACACCTTTCTGACTGTCCATTTGCAATGTTACAGCTAAATTGGATTCTTTTTGCAAATAGGTTCGTAATAAAGAAAAAAAATTAATGATTTTTTAGTTTCAATCGATTCCATTTTCTACACTACTAGCGCACGTACGTACAATACTCAGACCATTTCGACAAAAAAAAAAAAGACTCGATTACCTCGACAGGAAACATTTCTAGATGAGGAGACAGAATTTCATTTCTCGTTAACACAAAGAACGACGCTGCCAAAAATTAACTTTTTTATGTCGTCAAAAAACATGACCTTCAATAGATTCGAGGGAAAACATATTCTTCTAGAGACGTTCTTAAAAAGTAAATAACAAAATTGGTTTCGAATTATATAAACACCACATCTTTTGTGAGCTGAAGACGTTATTGACTTACTACTATCAGATATTTGCAAAACTAGGCAAAACGTTAAAGGAAATCCATATCGAGTAGGGGGTTATATCAGCATTACATATCAATATCGAAAAGAATCGGAAAATTAACAAACACTTATGCTCCAGTACACAGACTAGTTGAAGTATACCGTAAGTAGATAAATAATAAATAAGACCTTCAACGCATAGTATAAAATTGTATATTATTCATAATTATATCAAAGGGTGTGAAGATAAATATGAACTTAACTAGCAAAGACATTTACCAATAACATTAACAGACCTATGTAAAAGGATTAACATAGATCTGTAAGGCAATTAGCGTCAAACTATTGTTGGATTTGGAAGCCCACTCCGTTCAAATTAAGATACCTAGGAAACTTTTGTAAACGCCATGTGAATCTACATGGAACATCCTTTAAAATTATATATGAAATGAATCCGCTACTTTAGTGAATTCCTTTCAATAAATGCTTGAATATCGATATATCAACGGCAGCCGACCAAACGAAATTAGCCATATTTGAGACCCTAGTGTGGCCAAACTAGAAAATTCCAACGATATTCACATACATCACGTGAATTTGTATGAAAATAACTTTCAAACAGGCTAGATAAATTCAATTTCGGTATTCCAGAATTATTTTTAAAAATTTTTTTAAATTTGCTAACACAGCATAACCCAACTATGGAAAAATAGTTAAATTAGAGTTAGAGTAGAGAGTTTTTGTGTGAGCAGGTTTGTAGATAAAACCTGCCGAAAATTTCACTATGGCGAATCCAATCAATTTCAGTGACTGTTATGCGAAAGCTGAGAGTGTATCTCAGAGTTAGTTATTCGGTTTATTGAATTTATTGAATTGCTTACATGGTACAATTATTCCTTTTATGGGATTGAAATATATAAATAAATATTGCAGATCGAAACTAACTACTACCATATATATGAAAGAAATATGCATTTTGATGTCCACCACCTAATGTATATGATATGCTAATAGCGGACGGCTTACCGCATCCAAATATTTTATATGTATGTAAATATACAAAATGGTTGCTATTATAAATTCGCATCCAAGCCGAATATAATTTTTCTTTTACTTTATTATATAGATTAATTCAGTTTCCAATAAATATAAATATAAAATACAGTACCGCAAATAAAATATAAAATCTTAATTAAAAAGAAAAATATATAATTTTTGTATACATATATTAGTTTGGGGAAAAAGAAATCCATCCAATCTTATATGAACTTCAGGACTTTATTTAACATTTCGAATTGGAAAATAATGGATNGAACTTCAGGACTTTATTTAACATTTCGAATTGGAAAATAATGGATTTCTTTTTCCCCAAACTAATATGTTACAATATTTAGTGAGCAAACTTGCCCGACTACACAATGTTTCTTATTTTTAAATTTTCAATTTTAATTTAACTTAAATTAAATTTATTTTGAATGTTTTAATATAAATGGGCTAAAATTTATAAAATTTTATAAGACAATATGTTTAGTGTTTTATAACGTTCCTATATAAAATGCACAAACGTACAAAACGGAACGTACAAAACGAAATAACCTGTAAACCCAGATATTGAAACATTCATTTACGAACGCAATGTCCTTTTTTCATATTATGCTTTATTTGTCGTAGTCCTAAGTCCTAAAATAAAGACGCCTTAGCAGCTGCCGATTGACAAAAAGACTGACGAAAATTCGCGAAAAATCGGGATTCACAAAACGCCGGAAAGTCCAACAAAGAAGAATAAGCAAACCTAACAGAATTAGAGGACAGAATTTGGGATTTTCGAAACCATTATAAGCAAGACACGTTGCTTAGGAGAAATTAATAGTTGAGTATTGGGATGAGAATCAAACAAGCATTCAAGAAATAAGTTCATTTAAATAATTGTAAATGCTTTTAAAAATTGTAAACAAAAATAATGCTATCAATTATAAAATGATACGGTCTTTGTCGAAAGATAAAGTACAAAAAGAGGCCATTTTTTGTAATATTATTGTTCGGTTTTGTTCTAAGTAGATTTAACACATATTTCCACAATGTATTTTTAAGAACTTCTTATCTATTACGCACACATATACCTCACTCAGTATGATACCGGTTATCTGGTTATCTTTTATTTGTTCAGGTGCAGATGTTTACAAGAAAATGCCAAGTACTTTATTTGCATTTCTCACGCTAAATGTTTGCCTCATGAAAATGCTGGGTAATCAATTTCTGATAGATTACCGAGCAATAAATTTATCTTATTTGTTGTTATCTTTATATTTTGTTTTAAGAAAATGTATATATACCCTAGTTTTGTAAAAAGAAAGTAAAGAATAAAATAGTCACTCAATTGAAACACTTGGTTTTTATTGTTGGACACGCTGATTG
>KK351066.1:375453-423956 GCA_000671755.1 Glossina brevipalpis | reverse complement strand
TAAATAAAGTCCTGAAGTTCATATAAAAATAATGGATTTCTTTTCCCCCAAACTAATATAATTGGGCTCTTTCATTGGGTTTTCTTAAGAATAAAGTCATATACATTACACAATTGAGAATCTCGACGGGAGAATTCTCTTCACCACATTTCCGATTCTTTCGGACAATTATATCAAAATAATTAAATAAATATAGAGAAAACTTTTGAAAATGACATGAAAAAGTAAACATAAGGAGATTAAAGAATATATTCGCTTTGCCATAAATTGAAAGAAAAAAAAACGAAAATCGGGAAATAGTCTATCCAAAAATTCCCCTTAACCCCGGCATATGAGATATCAGCATAGTTAGCGTAATTAATTTCGCTTTCTATTGTGTATAACAGCAAGGAAGTATTTTTAATAACGCGTCGCTCAAGACATCGAAAGGTCAAAGTGAACTGCGAAGTGATTAATTAATCTCATATTGTATGGGTGTTGGCCACACCCCATCATAACATCTGCTATGGATAGATAGTAACATTCGTTTCAAATTACATTCCATCAATTTACAATCTTTTTATACAACTTCATTTAATAATTGGTGGAAAGCAATTTGTGTCATGCAAATTTAACATAAATCGAAGGACATGAAAAATGATAAAATTAAGAAGAAAGCAAAAAGGAGCAACTTAAAAATTGAAAATTGAATATAAACAGCTTATTACATTTAGAAATAACAGGCATATAAATTTTTTTCTTTTAAAAAAAGGAAATGCACTCTCATCTACTACTACTTACAGTTCTGGTAAGAGTCTTCAAAGCACAAATTTAATGGACATAGTTTGTTTCTTACCCATACACAAATATTTGTTTATATATATATATGTATATGCAAATGAAAGAAAATTCTCTATCATAACAGGGTACAAAGTTCATGAAAAGTGAAGCAACAACTTGTTGACGACCACCCTTCGCAAAAAAAAAAAAATCGATAATTTTATGCATAGCACAAGCAATGATGCCATAGCAAAACACTTTTTCAGTAGTTATTTATTTTTTTTATACCCTATATCACTTGTCGTGAGAGCATGTTAATTTTATGTGAGGGTATGCAATATTTAAAACGGCATGATATGTATTCAACCTTTCATTATGAGAGTCTCTTCAGACTAACTTTCTGAATTTTATCGAAGTCTGTCTCTTAGTCTCTCAATTGTCTGCTTATATTAGTTTGGGGGAAAAGAAATCCATCCAATCTTATATGAAATTCAGGAATTTATTTAACATTTCGAATTGGAAAATAATGGATTTCTTTTTCCCCAAACTAATATATTGTATTTTAATGCTCAATCTGATAGTCGAAATTTAAAAAAAATTTGTTGAAATTTCGCACATAACCGCCATGTGTTGTTTCAGGAATAAATGTTTTTAAAAATGAATAGGATCAGACCATTTTTACGACCATTCTCCATAGAAAATTCCATTCTAAAAAAGTAGTTATATAAGGGTTTCCTTTTTTTGTACTTTTTGAGAAAATTTGATGAAAATAGCGGAAAATTTTTTGAATCCCTTCCACAAAATCTTACGAAAAATAAGCTTTCCTATCGTAACAGACATTAATTAAAATTGATCTGGCTCATAAATTTAGTACGTTAAATTTGGACCATATAGGCTTTGTTTTGGTATCCATTTCTGTATAGGGGTTCTCTTATGATAATTGAGCTTTTTATTGTCAGAACGGCCAATTTTTAGTAATTTTTGATCTAAAATAATTAAAAAATAGGAAACTTTTTGATAGAAAAAATAATTATATTTTCGAACAAAAAATTTTCAAAAACTGTTTTTTATTGGTATAAATTGCAATTTTTTTAACTCAATGCCTTACTTTGATTTCTAGAGGTCAAAGTGTATTGTAGGGCATTTAATGATCTGTCTTGTCGACTGTAGCATTTTAACTTGGGTTTTCAGCTTTTGGTTTTTCTTTCCATAGAACTCAACAAATATTATTAAATTGTTTATTAAGAGTTTTATAGATTTTATGAGCTTAAATTTTTGCATTTTATTAAAATATCTATCAGAGGCCACAAAATATTTACCAGGTAGTTCATATTAATTTTATGATAATGATTCAGTTCGTACCATCGTTTACATTGACATTTAAAACTCATTAGGTCTTTTCCTAGATAATTAAAAAAAAAAAAAAAAATTGAATAATACCTTAGTTTCAATTTCTATCTATCCGCTTAAGCCTTAAAACCATCAAAATTGAAACTAAAAACTCATACACTTTGGATTAAATCATTTTAACGAAATTTGAAAAAGAGATGTAATGAGTTCACAGAAAGACAAGCACACGTTAGACAGACAGCAAACGTTACTTAGAAATTTGATATAAATATTAAAATTGCAAAAATCTAGGTGATAATCTAGTGAATAAAGAACACATGTGGTTTTCAAATGTTATACTCACTAGAGTTTGTTGTGGTAAATAGAAGCAGACGACACGCATCGAGGCTATTATAACTGTGCTTTTTCCTTCTTTCCTCTATTTGAAACAAGTATATTAATAAGTTTTTAATGGAGATCATCAATTTTTATAGTAATTTAAAACTGCAAATGTGTTCGTTCTCAGGAATGTAAAAGCAATGCAGTAGTAATAATAAAGTAAGAAAATGTAACTGATGCAAAGAATCGTATTAATAGAAAAGTGTCTACAACTGTGACAAAATAAAAGTGAAAGTTTAGTAGTATATGAAGATTATGGAGTTCAGTGCTAGTAATAAATAATTCTATATAAACTAACAAGTTTGGAAGAAATATGTTCGGCTGTGCCGATATCTTCAATTTTGCGGCCAGGAGATTATTTATCACAGACATAACACAGGGGCACGGGCACACGAAAATGACTAAATCGATTTTAAATTTAATGCTGATCAAGAAAATATATAGTTTGTGAAAACCCCTCTGGGTTACGCAATTTAAAATAACCTTCTTCTCCGATATTAATAATAAGGAAGAAACCCTGCCCTTAATCTTTCTGATACTTACACATAATAGGGTTATTCTGACACTTCAAAATAAGTTGCTGTACTGATTATTTTTTATATAGAGGTAATGTCAACCGTAGTGTGGATAGAATATCCAATAATAACATTACTCGGATACCTTTGCTGAGACTATAAGGCGGTTAAATTAATAAATCAACCACAGCAACACGCGCTTACTTTTCTCTTCTTAAAAAATTGATCAAATCAAACGATAAATAAAAAATTACCTCAAAACAAAAGTCTTTTTTTACTCGTAAATTCCAAAATTTATTAGATTGGTTATGGTGTTTTAACCACAAACCTAATCGACAGTGATTTTTGCCCTTCCGAAGATAATTGAGATTGCAATCTCAACCGATATCTACTCATCTTCATTGACAGTAACTGGTGTTTTGAATGTGATCATAGATCTTCTTCTAATTTCTCTATTAGTGATGTTATCAGTTTAATCAACGGCACTCCCCTTTGTGATATTCAACTCATCTGGATTTCCAGTCACTCTAGTTTGTTTTTTAATTAAAATTATAATATTATAATAATTTTGGCATGCCTGCTCGTTCGTCGATCACTTTGAAGACTCTCATTAATACCGCCCGCAGGCAGAGTCACTAGAGAAGAAAAGATGCATTTATATCCGATATATTAGATTTTGGAAATCTTCAAAAGCTTCCGGAAATCTAACTTTTCTGCAGATAGCCTCATGTGATGGATATATTTACTTTGGAATAGGCATTCAAGAGCGGTGCCTTTTTGGAAATACAAGTCCACTCGAGACAAACCAAATTTTTTTTCTCTCTCATTAGGCTAAGATTCATAGTTAGTTATATACAGGGGATAAACAAACTGATATGAACATGATGTTGTAAAGGGGTTTCGCAATTGCAGTCCTTCCATGAATGTTACCTTTGTGGAGTTCCCGCCCTAATGTTGTTTGTTGAAACGTTCTGTACTCAAATGAATGTTAAATGGTGCTAACTCATTTTTGTAGCGGTAGTTTTATGCATGTTATATCTGGCCGCGATGCTGGTACTATATTGCACAGTGTTCATATTATTTTGTCTATCCTCTATATATGTGGCGCTTGAAAGAAGCAAAAATCAAGCCCAAAGACTAAAATATAGTTTGGTCTTCTTTGTCGCAATTAACGCGTACCATTTTATGTGGAAGCAATGTTATAGACCCAACTCAAATCAGGAAATATTTTTTATGGAAACAAGAAACATAGAAATAAGACGAGTCAGATTAATTTATACAAGTTTATTTTATTTATTTTTCGGAAATTCCGCGATAAGTAGAATTAACACGTTCCATATATGTCAACAACGTAGAATGTCTGCAACCAAAAATACATTTTTGAAGCCATTCCACTTCTTGGAATATTTGTGCACGAAAAGCGCGAGATATCGTAATTTTCGCTGGGTGTTATGTGGAAATCTCATTCTAAAAAACACATTTCGAAAAAAACAAGGAGTTACGTCGCTAATAAAATGTTACTTACAATAGATATCTGAAATATGCCGCAGAAGCAAGTGAAGCTACTGTTCACTGGTACTGTAAGGAACAGATTTTGTTTCCTTTTCTTTGACCTGGGCCGGCTCGCCGGATTCCAGGGGTTCGTTTCGTCCACTACGGTACGATCAAAATGAAACTCTCGATGTTTTCGGTTTATACACTTCGGTTTATTCACTTCTTTATTTCTCAATTATATACATAAATTAGTACGTCCGTCTATAGTCCTAATCACTTGTCGCGGAGCCCGATACTTTGTCTCCTTTAACACCCTACCCACTCGGATTGACACGGATCAAATTTTACAACCTGCGACCGATCACGTCGCTGTTCAGCACCAGAGAGAGCAAGCGGAAGCAGCAGTGTTCCCCACTTGCTCTATTTTCTCGTCAGCTAGGTGGTGTTGCCACCTAGCTGATTTACCCCCAGGGTCGCATTCCGACCCTTCACTGCGGGTTACTGCTTACTGCAGTAACCGCACAGCAATTTGGAAGGGGAAACGTGTGGACCAAAACGAGGGCGCGACTTTGGTCCTCACAGTACGAAAACCTGCCAAAGGAACAAATGTCTAGAGTTTTTATATAGACGCCTGTCTTGAAGGGCTTAATTGCATAATGCCCAACAACACACGTTTAAAAAACGAGATTCAATTAACGTTCTTAGTGGTAAGGTGACCATACCACTGAAGTTGCATAAAATGAGCACGGTTCATTTCCTACCTTTTATTACTTAGTACGACTGCGATTATGTCAGCACTAGACTTACCGAAGGACTATTCCCAACTCTTCGTTACGCAACAGTTATGGCAAAATAACTTTTCCGTGGGTCACATAGCATTCCTAATACACCTTCTTTAAAGGTGAATGTTAATGTTGTTCTATGCATATTTTTATTATGAAATAATTTATAACGAATTCAATAAAATTGCCCTTGATGCTCACTCGCGAAGAGTTGAAACAGTTTTAATTAAATTACTCTTCTCTGCTACTTGTTTATGGTGGTAGATAATCATAGCGTAAAGATTTTAATTTTTTTTTTTTTCAATATATTTTTAGATATACAAAAAATTTATCTTCCGATAAAATCAATCTTAGTACATTCAGAGGAGAAGGAGAATTATCCAATTTACAATTGGACGAGGCTGTTCTTACAGAATTATTAGAATTACCATCGTGGCTGCGTTTGACATCAGCCTGGTGCAATCATGTATCGTTTCGTATTAGTTGGACTAAGTTGAAAAGTGTACCAATTTACTTGGTAAGTTTTTTAATTACAATGGCAATTACATGAAATTACGTTATGTTCACATCCGGTCCATTGCAACTATTGCTTTCTTTCATTCTTTTGTTTATCATAAAATAGACGCTTGACGAAGTTAATATTACAGTAGAAACGTGTGATCCTATTAGTAGGTTACAAGATGCTAAATCACCTAATGGTGGTGTAGGTAGCAGTGGTGGCGGAAATTTGCCACAAGTACCTCAAGGCAAATACAGTTTTATACATAAAGTAGTTGATGGTATTACCATAACTGTGAATACAGTGAATGTAAAGTTTGTCAGCGCTGCCTTCACTGCCTCTGTACAGGTGAGTCATTGTGCCGAATATAGCGAATATATGAAATTGAAGAACTTTTTCTTTCCTTTTATTTTTTTGGAAATTTAATATTTTCTAGATGTCTCGTATTCGAGTAGAATCAAAAACACCTAAATGGGCAAATGGTGATTTACGTTTGACGCGGCTTAAAGATTCACATAAAGGGATATTATTAATTTTTAAAGAATTGTCTTGGCAGACAGTTCGAATTGAGGCTAGTTCCACGCAAGATAAATCTCTGACACCTCTGCGTTTGTTGACAAATCAAGCACGTTGCCGCATAACTATACGAAAACGTTTATCCGATTGTACATTATTGGCTTCTAGGCTGGTTTTAATATTGGATGACCTGCTTTGGGTATTAACTGATTCTCAATTGAAGGCAGCCTTGCATTTTGTAGATTCTCTTTCAGGGCTTATAAAAGCTGCCACTCACGCTACCCAGAAGTCAAGCGCCGCAAGGAAATTAGAAGTACGTATAAAAATTTATTTACAACTACAGAGGGACTTATTTATATTGGCTTTTTAGACTCTGCCAGAGTACCAAGCACAGGTGGCTCAGCAACAATCACGCCAAAGTGATGGTACACATATCACTAGCAACACTCAAAGAATGTTTAATGCGTTTGATGTACGAGAGACTTCCTATCATTTCTTTAGTCAACGTATTGATTTACATTTGTGTGATGATGAGGGTGGTAAGTTATATCAAAAATCGAATAGAATAGAATTTCATTTTAAAAAACTTGCTTTTTCACAGATGGTCGTTCTAGTTATCCGGAATTGATTAAGGGGGGTGCATTACAAATTTCGGTACAAGCATTCCAAGTGGATTATTATCCTTATCATTTAGCTAAATCGGATAGATCTCACTGGGCTAAGTATGTACTTCAAAATTATTTTCAATAATACCGACTTTTCGAAAAATGTTGACTTTTAGTATTTATGTTTTATTGATTTATTGTGGGACCGTCATTTATCCGATTTGAAACTTAATTTGTACATGATTCTTATCAATTTATTGACATTTAGAAATTTTAGTATTATATTACTCTTAATTGCTTACCGGGATAAGTATCTTCGGGCCAATAAAATTATAGCGTCTATGCGTTGTTCTGCGAACAGAGTGGAAAAATCTAATATATTTCAATTCTTTGATTGAACTTGCATTAGGCAGAAAACGTGAAATATTTTATACATTAGGAATTTTTCTTGAAATTGCATTTAGAATTGTATTGAAAATTCAGTAAATTAAACAGATAGTTAGATGAACGAATTAAATATAAATATATATAACAAATATTTCATGCAAGACAAACTTGCCTTCTTTGCCTATCTTTGGTTTATAGATATCGAGAAGCTTCTGTATCGCCAGCCTTATGGCTAAAGGAATCCTTAAACACCTTCCGGGAAGCTGTACTAAACCTATGCCAACCAAATCGGCCTTCATCTCATGCGCCTTTGGAACGTTCCACACCCAATTCTCCCATTACTTTAAATGCCGCCACATTAAGTTCGCAATTTAGTACAGTGGGAACACCAACAATCCATAGACAAGGTCATGGTTCATCGACTGGCAGTAATACACCCACGCAAACAATCGGTAGCGTTGGTTCCGGTCATTCATCCACTAATGGTTATGGTCAACCGAATAATCAACAGAAATCAATTTTAGATAATTTGGCGAAACTTATGAGTTCATGTGTTATTCTCCGCGTTGAAGATTTTCAGTTGTTTCGTGTTACTACCGCTGGACGGAAACAAATGCCGAAGGAGTTTATATCAGGTAGAACATTTTTTTTTTGTCTAGCATCAGTTCGAAAATCGTTATTACCATACTTATCTTCATTCTTTTTTTGTTGTGCCTACTTTTCTTTGTTAATTTATTACTTTGTATTCTTGTCTAAATCACGTATATTTATAATAAAATGTAGCCCAACATAAAAGGAAAATTAGAACAGGTGATTATGTAAATACTTAATCTTGATTACATGAAAATTAGTAACGACAATTTAAGGCTTGCACCGTAAATGATTTTAAATAAACTGACCACTATCTAATATTTGCGTCTGGTAGTAGCTTCAAATTTACAGAATATTAAAATTAGAACCTGCTTTTAATCTCTTTTACGTCTCAAGAACAAAATGAACAATTTTTTTCACTTTTCTCTTTCATAGGAGATAAGGATCGTTATTCTTTTCCGGCAGATATGCCTATTTTACACGCTGAATTTACTTACTTTTACTATCCCGGTGATTTTATATTTCCACGTAAGTCTTTTTACCCCTTAACCTATTTTTTATATTTTAATAATTTCTTTTCTTTTTTGATTTAGTACCGCCATCTAAAATATTTGTACACATTAATCCACTGCAATTACATTTTGATTTGAGTTCAATTTTATGGTTGAATTCCTTTGGCTTAAATCTGCATGAAAGCCTATTGCGAACCGCTCATGTTGGTTCACCCGGCTCTAAACTAACTAGCCGTACATCACCTTCATCTACGATGGGTTCACAAACTGCTACCTTAAAGGACTCTTCTAAAATATCACTATATCAGGCTGAGGTTCAAAATGAGCCAAGTTTTATGTACATGGACGTTAAAGTTGAGGCTATAATGCCGCGTATTGTTATTGAGTCAACGGTCGATGTGCCACATCAAAAAGATCGTCCTAGAATTATGCAAATACAGATATCACGTTTTGCCTTGACGAATATCCGTGAAACGGGTTCATCACGTGCTGATCTTGCCCAAGCTTTACATTCTTTACAAGAGGGTTCGTTAGTGTTTGGCAGTGGCTTTCCTTCAGCTAAAAATGACATGTGTATAGTAACCGATCGTATATTATCCCATGTAGCAGCTACCGATGTTGCCGCCGGGACAGGATTAATATCGGGAGGAATAGCAGCAGTAGGAGTGACGGATGGTTCAGGTCGAAATTCAATACCGAAGTCCGCCTCGACTCAGTGCCTCACACGCTATGCCATGTGGTCAGAGCCGCGTGATGTCTGGTGCATTAAACTCGATCCTGTGTGGATTGATTTTCTCGGTGCTCGTTCATTGAACGCCAATAAAGCCATTCCTTTCATTGATGCAGTACCCATAACATTATGGTTACACTCAGGCACCGGCGCTACCGGTTCCGAGCCATCGCAAAGCGTTGACGGTAGTGTTGATCATAAACACTGTGGCGGCGGTGATGCCGGCTCTGATACGATACTTTTCACACCGAAAGTTTCTGTCGAGGCGAATAACCCAAATAAATTACCACGCAATCCTTTCCTAGATAGTGAAGAGGATATCTATTTTGAACGTAAATCGCAAACATCTTCTGAACACAACGAACGAACTGCTGATATGCACGCGATAGCACACATTTCGAATTTGATAAGTTTGCAAATCGATCACTATCAGTATTTGTTTCTCTTGCGATTGGCCGAAGAATTAAATGAGATGAGCACATTTCTATCCATAGACGCTGAACGAATTTTGCATAAGGTTGGTTTTTCATTCCAACATACGTAAATTTATTTCAACAAGTGTCGCTCTTTCAATTTTAGCATAATAATAAAAAATCTCTAATATTCGGATGTGTGATACCGCAAGTTGAAATTACTTTTGTAATGCCGTCCCCGACACCCGGTAAGGAATCTAGTGGTGGTGATGCCGAAAGTGTTTTACCCGATTCAGCTAGTTTGGGTGATGATTTACATTTAAATAGTAAGATTCCTTTCTAAGTTCTCTATTCCTTTTCTTGCCTTATTTTTCACATTTAATGATATTTAGCCATATTTTTTTCTCAACAGTTTTTTGCTAGCTTATTTTTCCACACTTTTTTTTAAGCTGGTTTAATATTTCTTTCATTTACTAAAATTTTGATATATTTGCATGATTAATATATTAACTCTAAAAGAAAAGTAAGGAGAGAAGTTGAACTGCGTTAAGTGAAGCAGACAGAAATTCTTGTTCAGTTTTTTAAAAGAAGGATTAACTTCTCTTTGTTTTTCCATAACGTGGAAATAGCAAATAATTTAGAATAGTACGACCAAATTAGCTTGCCAATTTTTAGTGTGTATAAAGAGGCTTGTCCATTAAATAATTGACACAAAAATCTGGAAAATTTCCTTTAAAATAATAAGAAAACTTTTCAAAAAAAAAAGAATTTTCTGAACAACAGAAATTCTCCTAAGACTATAAGAAATACGTCAAGCAGTTGTGAACCTAGCAGTTGTATGACCCAAGGGTAGATCTGTAATAATTATCCAAATGAATATATTGTCACAAAACTGCCTTTCTTGTTTTTCCTTTAGACAAAGTCTGTATCGCTAGATCGTAAAAAGGCCAGATTTTATATTCAATCTCAATGGTTTTTACAATTATTTAAAAGAGCTTATGTATCTAATGCTTGTTGATTCGGATATCATTATTCTACTCTCTACGTACAACTCGCAACGTACAACGTACGACTATCAGTATACAATGCTAGTATACGACTATTAGTACACAATTGTCAGTATAGAATTGTCAGTATACAACTCTCTACTACGACTAACTATTACGACTGATTTCTATTGCTCTATGTTACGACTGAATTTTACGACTAATCCCCCTTAAGCGAAATGCTTCGCTTATAAACATTTTACTAAAACCGTAAAAAATTTGTTAACAATTTCAAAATAGGTGCAAATATTGTTTGGCCGACACCACCATCGCTGGACCATGTTAAAAACAATATATTTGGTAGCGTAGAGACACCGTCACCAATTACCAATGAAGCGCCATCCTATGATAATATTGTACATGTTTCAAATCCTAACACTCACGGGTAAATAGTGACACATCTTTAAAGCGTTAAATTTGTGAATGTATTGAATTTTGAATATTTTTAAAGCCACAATGTACACATACAAAATACAGCTTTTGTATCGGCTTCCTATACTAATCAAACGTCTACCAGAACGGATACGGGAGTTCATACCCAATCAACCACTACATCATCGGCAAAAAGTCAAAGATCGTCACGGAATTCAACAAGTGATTCTAGTAGTTTAACTAAAGAAATTAATTCAGGTATAAATTGAACGTGACTTTGTTGATGAATTTTAACAAATTTATTTCAATTTTTAGGACTTATGTCTATGAAAAAAGGTTTCTCTAGTTTTATGACTTCTATCGATTCAGCTATTACATCTAGAACTCCCATAAATGATGATGTAAGTGATACATTTTCCATACACAGCGATATCAGTTCGGATTCGGAAAATTTTGCTATTGTTATGGGCGATGATAAAACTATGGATTGTATAGATGTTATGTTTAGGTATTTAAGGTTTTCCTTGAACAAACATAAAATGTATTTTAATTTTTCTCATATTTGTTTTATCGGCAGATTAAATCCTTTTAATAATGAAAGCAATATAAAAGTTTCCCCCGTAGAAGTGGCAAGTGAAGTTTATGAAGAACCTGCCTGTAAAACTAATCTAAGTTCGCCATCAGAGCCATCGGAAGCCAGTACTTGGCGAAGGCGGGATCTTGTATCTATGGCGACATTTAGGTTACTCTATAAAATCTTATTTAAAAATTTCATTCATTTAAAAATTTTTTTTTCAAAATTTTAGGTTAACTACCGTTGAACTAATTCATCAAAACGAAGGTAACAATTCCACCTTGCGAGTTCAAGTCGCGGCCATATCATGTGACGAATGTGGTGCAATACCCTGGGATGAATTGCAGGTACTCACACTAGTTTTAATACAAATTAATATTTTTTTTTATTAATTCATCCTCTATTTGTTTTAATTTAGTAATTTAAATGTCTTTTATGATAATTTCACATTCTTTGACAACAACAAAAAAAATATGCTTTACGATGTTACTAAAAACAGATCACCATTTTGTTTAAATTCAAACTTTGAAAAATATTTTTGAAAGACTTCTGTTTTAAGGAAAAATTAATCTTGTTGGTTTTTTAAGATCGCAGTCGTGAATATGATGCTGATTTGAAGTTATGTGCTTTCGGGCACAACGTTAACCCCGTATGACCAGATTTTAATGGAACAAGCCATATTTTTATAATTTTATATTAAGGATCAGTAACAAATATATGAAAGATTTACTTTCCGTTTTCCTCTTTCTTATAATGTATGTAATGGGAGACAGCTAATATGTTCTTAATATTAGCCAAGCGCATTTACTTTAATGATGTATAAGGATTAAACTGTTTCACAGATCGATTTGGAAGCACACTACCCTTTACAGAGATCTAGGATTTCCGAAATAAGTCAGCTAATTATATAGGTCAGAAACCAATTGTATTAAGAATACCCACACCATAAAAATAAATGAAGAAAGATATGCCTTTTGTGTGTGTGTGTGCACCAAAAAAATTCTTGAAATATTGTCCAAAATTTTGTGAAACATGTAGAACTTTTTACTTTAATTACTGATTTTAAAAAAAAGTCAGACGCTAAATTACAATTTTTTTGAATTCTGCGAAATTGACTGCAAAATCAATCGACCAATCATGAAGTTCGACCTGTTGTATAATGCCATTCTTTAATTTTTATTTATCTTTTGTCCGTCTACTTACTTAGTCCATGAAAAAAAGATTTTAATTAAAGCAGATTATTGAAAAATCTCGAAATTGCATCGACTTCATTCGCACTTTTAATTTTTGAGTATAATTATAGTATGTGTTCTATTAGTTTTGAATACCTTCGGATATGTGTATGATATATTTAAAATTTACAAAAAAAAAAAGACTAATTTTGCTCGGAATAATTGCCAATAAAAAATTCCAATTTCTTCCGGTTCAATACGCTTTACCAGAAAGTATACAAATTTTTTTTTGATCTTATGACTTTTGACTTTAGACGCGATAAATTTTTCTCCTAATTTTGTAACTTGAATGTATATACTGGTATGCGTATATCAAAATTATTTTTTCTTTAATTTAAAATTTTTTTATTATAATCACATTTTATTCTTATACATAAATGTTTTTTGCTTATGAATACATTTTTGCATGATTTCGTTTTGATTTCATAGAAAGAGATTTTCTGCTGCGTCTACATTCTTTACAAACATCTACTTTTTACATCAATTTTGTTACGTTCGTAATTATTTGTATGTTCTTTAATTTATTTTTTATTATTCGCTGCATAAGCTAACAAGAAAAAATACAAAAAAAAGTTTATGTAAAATATTTATTCATAATAATAATTTAAGAATTTTTTTTATTTTATTTAATTAATTTCTTATATTTCCTTCTTCTAATTCTTCTCTTTTATATATAAATATATTTCTTCATCGCGCTCTTTAATTTGTATAAACATATTTATAAAACGTTTCACTCAATGTCTGCGTTTTATTCTAATATATTTTTATTTTCCATAAATCTTCACTTGGTTTTCTTGTTCTTTTTTTTCTTTTTTGTTTTCTTAAACATTTGTTCGTCAATCATATTCGAAAAAAAAAAAATAACCTTAATAAACTCAACTCGTACAATAACAACATCAACAAACAACAACTATTGTTTTCTTGCCGTGACACTAAATACCAACAATAAATTCTAAAAAAAAAAAAAAAAAAAACCCAAAAATGTTTAAAAAATAACAAAAATGCAAACAATCCAACAGAACGCTCTGCAATCCAAAAAGGTATTATTTGTTCTTATCAATTAAACATATGTAATTTTATATATATTAATTACGTTTCATATAAATAATTCTATCTTGTAAAGATGTGGTGTTATGAGTTCTTTTATTGATTTATTTAAAAAATTTGTGTTTTCAATATTCTCTATAATTTTTTTAAATGGCTTCTGCATAATTTAATTTTCATTTGAATTATTTTTCTTTGCTTTTTCTTCAATTTATTATATTTTCTATAAAAAGCATTTTTAAAAATATATATATTAATTTATTTTTGCTAGAAGATTTGTAGTTTTCTGATTGAAGTTAGTTATGTATGTCGTTAATAAGCATTGATTGAATTTGTGTTTTAATGAAATTATCATTTAATCAGTTATTGTTGAGTTCTAATCTGGATTACCGAAGTAGATTTGTATTGTTATTAATAATTTCAATTTAATATTTCAAGCAAAGGCTATAATATTTATATTTCTTATATAGTTTATATAGATTATAAAAAAATTAATGGAATTTCTGATGTCTTGACTTTTTGAATCAAAAAGATTCAAACTCTCACAAAAACTTTTACTGAGAATTTCCACATAATACCTATAAACTTTTCTTGAAACTTTTAAATCGTCGAAAAAATTTGGGTGCTAGCAACGGAGTAACACAATCACACTATATTTCTTCGGTATTTAGCGCTTTTAAGCTTAATATATTTCTTCAGCAATTTTCCAATTAGTTTAATCGCCTTTAAAGTCATTTTCCGCAGGGCCATACGTTTTCCACCGATCTTTAGTATCCTATAAACTTGAAAACAGTTGCTATTTAACTCCATAATTAAATAATGATAATTTCTAGAGTTCTATTTCAGTTGTTGTTGAACATGTTGCATTTTGTTCGTAATTCAACGATCGTCTTACTCGTCCTGTAAGTAATTTTATTTTATTAAACACTAAATGCTAATTAAGGTCTCAGGTTTTCATCCATTTGGTCAGGCCAACCAAAGTATGTCATGAGAAATTTAATCACTTCTGATATTGGTGAAGTTCTGGAAGTTGGAGTTTGCAAGCCTTTATCATGGCGTGATCTATTTTTCTATCATTGTATATGGAGAAGCATCGTCTGATACGTGAACCGAATGAATACAAATTTTGTTCTCACTGTTAATCCTTCTTTAAAGTACAGTAATAGCAATGTTTCTCGAACTTTTCATTTTTTCTGACCATCACCGTGCTTTTAGCTGGAATATAAGGGATAGCAGATATCGTCTAAAGAGAAAAAAATCAAAAAAACATTTTGCCTTTAACAAGCTGTTTGAACCAAACTGTGTGAGGCGAAGTTTACTTTTGTCAGTCAGGGGTCCTTTCGTATGGCTTAATGTAATTAATTTTCGACGGCTGTTGTTACACTTTTCACTTCTTCTGCGCAATATTTCTCAAAAATATCTGAAACGGCACTTTAAAAAACTATAGAGTATTCAACAAGAGCGATATGGTTCTGCTTTTCTTAGCTGTGTTCAGTATCGTATATCGAAAGAAGTTTGAAATTCCAAATATCTCCAAATATCGGGAAATTTATAAGCAGGTGATCTAATGATCGTGGTCGCACAAAGTTGTCACCGACTGTATGATAAGAAAAAATAAATTAATTGTGATATTTTCAAGTGACAAAAACGATTCCGAATCAATTCATTACAAGAACAGGAGCGTTTTGAAGTAGGATGAATAATATTGAATTATGTTTCCAAGTGTAATTTAATTATTTATTTTTCGTAAAACTAAGGGGGACTTTTTTTATGCAGTCTCTTCTCTCTAGCACATGAAATACATTTTCTTTGACATGTTGTGAAAATTTACTTGTTCTGTCTATTTATGAAGTCTCCGAATTTTTTTTTGTGCAATTTTCTACGGTCGCTATGTACCGCACAAAAACAGCTTTACCTCTGTGCTCTGTACTCTCTACTAAGGTCTAGTAACTTTTCCCGTTAACCTGATTTAATTCTTATAAGTTTCCATTGTTTTTTAGTAAATTTATTTTGCAATTCATTAAAATACTTCAATCTGAAATGCAAATATATGCTTTCATATAATTCTACCCTTGGATATAATACGATAGTGAGTAATGGAGAGGTATTTCGGTCCAACATTGATATTCATAATTATGATATGACAGATAATCAAACGAATAGGATCAATAGGCGCAATCCGATCCGTATAAATGTTAACAATTGACACGCATGCGATTAAAGCAAAAGATGCGAGCACGAAATTGAGCACAATTTTCTCGAATTCACGAAAAATTAATCATTGCCCTAGAATAGAGATTTACATTTGTTGAGATGTACTTGCAAAAATTTTGTAATAATTAAAAAAGAAAAATTGAACATGCAGCGGCTTTCGAAAAAGGTCATTATAAAACCACTTCCATAGAAAAGCTAATTGGTCATACTAAGATTCGCAAATTTTCCATAGAGAACAAAAGACCAAAGAATTGTTGAAATTCTTTGTGAATGAAACATGTAGCATTTTTTGAAAAAAATAATTAAAAAAAGGCGTCGACTTAAACTAAAAATATTTTAATGTTCAAAAACAATGGGCTATAAAGTCAACTAAGCTCGACTCCAGTTCAAAGACCTTTCTTCACTAGAGCTATTGTAATAGTGCAGTTGAAATTTGAAGCCAGTTGCTTAAAAATCGATAACGTTAGTTATTAGTCTTTTTAGTATATAAGAGAGCACCTAAGATGATAACAAAACGATAATAATAAAAAATATTTACAAGATAGAATTACTTTTTAATAAAGTAGTTGACAGTGATTCTCTCTTTCTCGTAAACGTTACTTACCCCTATGTAAAAGAGTCTCACTGGTTAAAAGACTTCTAACAATTTTAAATACAATCATATAAACTTGCGAAACTTGGCTTACAATGTGTAAAAATAATTTATAATATTATCTCTCTGCTAAAACATATTTTCAAATATTAAACTTGAGATCATTCAAAATTGATCCTTTGGTTGATTATTTTACAATTATTATTTTCCTCGTTTTCAAACGACTCCTCTTTGTGCAAATGAATTAATGTTTATGGTATGCAAACGAACAATTTTAAATATATCTTAGAATATAGGACAAATAATGTGCATGTTGTTATAAGAACTTGAGTAACTAAAATAATATTTAAAAAGTTTGCGTTTGAAATGCTAGTTTATTTATTTTGAATAAAACTATGTTAATTTGTACTTATTTTATTTCATTTTCGTTAGTGCTATTCAGCTTTTTGAAAATATAAATGTTTGTAAAATTATTGCTGAAGACTTCACATTCAATGTACATAGGTGTGCCAATTAATAATGAAATTTTTATATAAATTAAAAAAAAAAAAAATCAAGAATAAGATTTATTCATAATGCTCCATAATCTGTAAACAAGTTGAGTTAATTAAATCATGCCTTCAATCATTCACTAGCACTAGACATTGAACGAAATGAATAATAATTGGAAGAAGCAAATTCCGATAAATACCAAGTACGTGATATCAGGTTTGTCTTCTCATTCCTTTACAGTTGATATTTGGTCTTTGCATGATTAAACCAAGGGTATGGTAAAAGACCGATTATCATCTGTGTCAGCATTAAAAGTTATTTTCTGTTTTCCGACACTTTGCTACTATACTACATTTTATGAATTCAAGGTTTCGTTTTTGAAATCTTTGACTTCTTTACGAAGCCCCGTTGAAAACGGAGCTATCTGGTGCGGCATTTTTCTTATTTTCTGTGTGCTAGAGTTTCGTAAAATAAAAGATTTTCTTAAAGTAAAATTTTGATCAGGCAAAGGCCACCATTAAATACCTCATATTGCATTAGTTAATTTAATTCTTCAATTACTTTCGTGATAAAATATCAAAAATTATACTTTGTTTGTCCATATATGCTTTTCATGAGAGGCCTTATGGGAAATGGCTTTTGGAGTAAATTAGCAAATTAATTTCTTTTGTCAGAGATCTTAATCTTCAACTATTTCAGTCATAAAATATAAAACCAAACCTTTTCGTCATATACTTTGCTTGAGAATTCTTACACGGGTTGAGGGCCAAACAATATACCCATGATCCAAATTTGGTGCAGTTCATTTTTATCTCAAAGTATTATTAGGGACTCATATCAATTAAAAAAATATTAAAAATTCGATTTGCTTACTCAATAAGGCTTACTTTTCTTAAAAGAGGCTATATGACAGGTGAATGGTCTCGTCCGATTCAAAATTTGCACATTTATTTTATACGCCATATATTTTATATCCCTACCGATTTTTATCGAAAAATACTATAAATTTCAAATTTTTTCATGTAAAGACTCTTTTCAAAAGGGGCGTTGTATGGGGTGTAGTTTTAAAAATTGTCCCATTAAATTCATTTTCAATTACATTCGTTCTTTGGCCGAAACACGCCAGTATCCCAAATTCCGCCAAGATATTGGAAAAATTTCCCACCTGTAGGTTGCATGTCCATGTAGGAAAACATGGATAGACATCAGTCAGTTATACAGAGGATCATATCAACTCAGATTATGATGCTGGATCGATCGTTATGATAAAAGGTTTGTCTATCTGAACAATTATGGGTGCTAGATGCATTTGCAGAAACTTATGATATTCTATGCCGAAAGTGATATAGGATATAGCAAGCAAAACTAGTATTACCGAAAGGGCCGATCATTACCTACTCCTCTTTGTTTAACATAATTCTTCATTTGAAATTCGTTATAAAATATCAAAAATTATGCTTTGTTTCGAAGTAAAGACGGGGTTTTCATGAGAGCTTTTAAAGAGCAGATTCCCCAAACTTAAACTGACTTATCCAAATTTAGTAAATTTAATTTTTCTGTCAATCGTTTTCTTATTTACGTCATAAACTTCTAAAAATTATGCTTTGATACATAAAGATCTACCTCTATGCGAGGTGAACTCCAAAAAAATTAGTCTAATTGATCTAAATTTGGTATAGTTAATGTACTTTTACTATTATATTACGAACTCTTATTCCCGATCAAATTTATTTTCAATAGCGTTGATCCTTGAGCCAAAACACTTCAGTATACCAAAATTCGTCAAAACATCTTATTCAAAGCCCAGGACAACAGATTATCAGCTCACTCTATATAGAAACTATATTTTGCTCGATATGATCAAGGATATTGAAGCTATATTCATCATTGTAAGAAACATCTAAATTATTGTCTTAAGAATCACCATTATCATCACCACTTAGTGGACGTTTCTTTCAAAAATTATGTGTAGACTTTTTGGAGCTATATCATCGATCATATTCCGGAATTATTGGTATATTCGTTGTTGACGGATCATTTCAACAGACATATGTTTTCAAAACCTGTAAAAAATTCATTCCGATAATAAATAACAGAAGGAGACTCCAATTACCACAATGAATCAAAGAAATCAATTTGTTTACAGATGCGACAAGGTTTAGCGCGTTGAGTGCACGTACAATGCCAACTTTAACAAAGACGAATGAAAATGACTTTACGCTTCTTGAGCTTATCCAAGTATGAAATCTGTTTGGTAGCTCGATAATAAGCATACGGGCTGAGGGGTGTATATAACCAGGATCTCGTCGATTTGCTATAATCCAACCAATCCACACAACGGCATTTCAATAATGAGAACGGCGATAACTATTCCAGATGATTAATATAACCAAAAAAATAATTTAATACCGAACAATAAATCTGGAAATGGTGATTTTTTTGCATACTCTTATCATATACATGAGGTAACGTAGCATAAAAAAAGAACTAAAAGATCTTTTGAGACGCCTGATCCACCGAATAATCAACCAACTCATCAAAAAATCTATTTCATATAAGATCAAAATCATCTCCATTAAAAAACTGAAAATCTGTTAGGATTTTCTTAGAAAACGCGCCCAAAAGTGAACATACAGAGTAGAGAATGTAAATATACACGTAGAATAGAGCACGTAAATATCATCGACGCTGCATTAGATAATAGAACAAACTTTGCGACGTTTTCAAAGCACACCTTTGTATTGGGGAGTGATCATATTTCTCGAGAATTACGATCGGTAAGGTAGATCTAAATCTATTACCAAAATAAAAGGTCTACTTATCTAAGTATTGCATTGTATCTGTAATAATTTAATATATATTTACTATAAGTAGTATATAGACCCATTTCGTAGGCAAAAGTTTGAAATTGTAAATGTGATCTTATATAATATAATTTAATTTATTTCTCGATGCTTATAGCGCGCATATTTGTTTTGAAATTTAGAAACATCGTTGCATTCGAATCGAGGCGTATTTTCACATACAGTCCATATCAAGCCCTTCTTATTTTGAGATTATTTTTAGTTTAATTTGAATTTATTTGTAATCTGCGAAAGCTCTTCAACGATTGGTTTGAAATTCTGAACGTTTCATTCGAATAATGTCGGATTTGTATGTACAGCCCGTACCAAATTCCCTCCCATTTTGAGATTAATATTAATATTATATATGAGGCGATACTATGTTTCAAAAACATATTAATAAATTTGTTTTTATTAAATTATAAACATAGTTTTCTTTTAGGCTTTCTTTCAATTAATATTAAAAAACTAGATGTACCCGGCCATGAATTGCTGCGGCTCATCCCGGTTAAATGGAAAAGAAAGCAAAGCGAAACCCCCACGTTTCTATTAAAAAAATCTTCAGGGCAAGAAGGCAGAACAATCGTTTCTTTTTCAAAATAGAGAAAAATTCGAAATCAAGGCTAATTCGATAAAAAAAAATAAAGTACCTTTTTTTAGTTACTTATTTTCTGAAAATCGAGTTACATAGTCCCCCTGATTCGACTGGAAAAACGAGAAATATTTTATACACTTAGCCATTTTGAAATTAAATGCTTTCTCTTTTTTTTCTTTTCCATTTAATCGAACTGAGTCACAGCTGCGCTCCGCCGCCTTTAGGTAAGAAGCAATAATAAGAGGATAGTGTACGATAATAACGAAAAATCTAACATTTGAAGAAAGACAGAGAGAAAACCAGTATCAACGGACAAGAAGATTCCTTTTATAAGTGGTTACAACGTACACTTGAAAAAAAAAAGTCTGAAGATTATCAAACTGAAATCTCTCATGATTCGCACAAAGTTCGGGGAACAAGACTTTGAGCCAACTTTTGAATTTAATAAGCAAGCGTAAATGGCAAAAGCAATGTTCGAAGAACAGGCTGACGACAACGGAATTATCTTATGACGTTAACTTTTGCTATATTAACGATTTTTTGCATTGGCCAGGAGAAATTTTGACCGTCGGAATTCCCAAAAATGAAGTCGATAAGCATAAATTTCTCAAAAGCCCTGTTCTTCTTCGTTTGACATAGTTTTGTACGAAAGAAAGTAGAATGTTGTTCATCTTTCAATGTCTGCCATTAGACAGATTTATGCTCAATAAGATTCGTAATGATTAGCTTTGATTCAAATACACGTTTGCCTGCCACGCGTTATCGTGTTGAAACGTAGTCGACTAATTTTTGAAAAACCTTTTAAAACGTTTTTAAAAAACTTTTATAAATTGCAGACGATGTGAATTAAGTGAATGATGAAACATCAAAGAGATATTGAATACTACAATAAAAAAAATTATATTAATTTTTTTATTCAAGAGATTTTCAAGTAAATAAGTTTTTACCTAAGCGATTTTTAAATCTTTAGATAATAAGTTGCTTTTCACTTTTCAATTAAATTTTCGATTTAATTATAATTTTACTTTACATTATTGTTTTTTTTCTTCCTGTATTTATATAATTCTTTCTCTATGAAAATTGGATTTTAAAAATTTTATTTATACACCACAACCACCTACCACCTTCTTAAGACATGTTACCGGGTGAACATATTTACTATTGTACTAAACCTATACCTATTGGCTTTAAAAGGAACACTCACACAGACACTAATACGATTGGCTTGGTTAACAAAAAAAAAAAAAAAAGTCTAGCTTGAAATCATCATTTACACCACTTTATGCTTTTTGATCTTTTATCTGCATACGCTTACAAATAAATATAGATAAACATACATATATTTGTAAAATTTAAGGAATGTTAGATATAAACTAACGCCGCAAGTATGTGTTGTAGAGTTTTTGTAAAATTATTTTTTATTGTTTTATTGCTTAAAGGTTTTAATATTGTGATGATTCTTAATGGTATTAAGAAGGATGTGTTCGATATGTTTATTTATGGTTTACCCCAATGGTCTATAATTTTAGACAAAATTTGGTGCACGTTGTAAAGCGTGGAATATGGCCCCCTATAATCCAGAAGCACCACCTTGTTTACGCTTACGATTAGAAGAATCTTTAAAGCCGCCTCCAAAGGAGAATAATGGTCATGTACTAGATAAGAAGAGCATTGAAAGGTTATATTAAATAATTCATTCTTTTTTTTTTACATATAAAAATATCCGTGTATATATATATGTGATATGTATAGATGTATCTATATATATATATATATATATATATTTACGGATATACATATATAATGTTTTTCTTTTCTAATAGTTGGTTAAAGCAGAACGCTGATATACGCATTAACGATTTATGTTTAGTGGTAAACATGAGTACAATTATTGGTTTGGCTGATTTAGCAGAAGATGAAATCATTGCCTCGAATACTTTGCCTTTAAATGTATGTCAAAAGCATAGAAATCAGAGTCAAATTTTATTAAAAATTTTAAAAATTTTCCACTTTATTTAGATAACACTAGAAAATGTACGCATCAACTTAATTGAAGATCGTCCACCAGTTAATATTACCTCACCAGGTCCAGTACCTCTTAATTTAGCCATAGGACGTATGCATGTCAAACGTGACAAAAATGGTATTTTGCATATACAGCCTATAGGTATTTATTAAAATCCTTTTAACATAAAATTTTTATGACTGGTGCCAGTTGGTGCCAGAAGACAACTTGCTTCGTTTGCAATCGTCCACATCGGATGTTCCGCTAAATGCATATTTGCTTTGAATTGTCAATTGATTTGAAATTGCTTGTAAGACTTTTCGTGGGTTTGATAAATATATTTCTATTGTTAAAAAGTATGAAACTGGGCGGGATATAAGCAAAAATCCTTTTCACTTATCAAAAAAAAAAAGGAAAACTTAAAATTTCTTTAAGCCCGTTTGAAATAAGAATAACTCAAAATATTAGTTTGGGGAAAAAGAAATCCATCCAATCTTATATGAACTTCAGGACTTTATTTAACATTTCGAATTGGAAAATAATGGATTTCTTTTTCCCCAAACTAATATATAAAAAGTTGTATACACGTAAGTATACGTTCTGAGCCAGCGAAGAATCTCGAATATATAAACTGTATATCCTCGAAGAACACTGAAACTTTCAAAAATTCCGAAGTTCTTATAAAATTCATATATTCTGTAGAAATGACTGACAGATTACAACTGAGACTCAGTTTAAAATGAATTATAGACAAATGCATTTTTCTTGTTTTTTTTTAACGCTATTCTCGTTTAAAGAAACAAATTTGAATGAAATGGCTGCTTCGAACTATCCGTTAACAGCGGCGTTATTTAGACAGCCGGATACCATGCAACGAGAACGTGAACGGGACCGTGAGCTCTTGTCGCTGCAACTGATTATGCAACAAATCAAACTGGAAAATGATAATTTACGTAAACAGTTACAAAATGCCAAAGACAATTCGGAAAATTATCGGTAATTATAACAAAATATAATATCATATATTAAACTCATCACAGGAGGGCGTAAAACAGAAAGACTGAAAAGTATTCTTGTTTCTTTTTACGAGGTAGCTTTAATGTTGTTATTGTGAAGACATAAGGCCCAGCAAACAAAATCGAAAATAAGTAAATTTTACAGCAGACCCTTCGAAGAATTTTAATGGATTCATATTCAGAAATGAAGCAATTAAAATTCAATCAATTTTTAGTAAAAATATACTGTGAAACAGTCAATCATTTACGAGCAAACCAACTGAAGTCTCTTTCCGGTAGCTCGGTTTTATCGTGGTCGCTTTATAATATTCTCACCCGATGTCTGAAGTTCGTATTTAAATGAATCTCTATCTTATTATGTGATGAAAGAGAAGAGAATTAATATTCATTTATCAAGAGTCTATTATATTTCCTGTCAATGATTTTCTCAATTTAATTTTTCTCGAAACATTACTTTGTATTCAAAGCGATTGGTACCTACCTTGAGGCAAAACTGTGCGAAAAAATAGATGTGTCGAAAGTAAAGCTTATATTAATGTACACCATGATTCCTAGGGCAGTTGCCTCAAAACAATAATTTTAAAATCCAAAGGACAGCAATACAAAGCAAGAGGATTGTGAAATTACAATAATAAAATGTACAAGTCTCTTTGAACGAAATGGTCCATATATTTCGTATTATTACTTCAAAATAATAAAAATATTTTCGATTTAGAATTCAGCAGGTTTATTATTACACCAAATTACACCACGGCTGATTAGCGTGGTAGAAATATAAATTTAACAATAACCCACCCTCCGTTTGTCATGGTCACGACGCTTAAATTTTGCTTAAAACGATAAAGTCAGCACTGAATTCGGTCTTTAGGAAGCCATGACAAAACGAATTAACGAACTCAGGCAATACAACGTAACATATATACCCATTTTTAAAAAATAAATACAAAAAGCGTGGATGCTTTGATCTATTTCTTTATTGCGGTTCCATAGGAAGTAAAAACATATTCTTTCTTCTAAACGACAGATATTTGCTCAAGAGGTTATTACATTAGGTATTTAATATATTACTTTTGTACTTTAATTATGTTTCAAATTATTAATGTAAAACAAATATATTTACTTTGTAAATTGTAAATTGTATGTTAGAAAAAAAAACAAAAAGATAGTCAAGCAAGTGCTGGGTATAAAATTGGAATATATATTGGAATATATATATATATATTCGATATAAAAAAATATATATTTTTTTTTTTTGCAGACAAAAAACTAAACAAGAAACTGATGCTTTACGTTCCTATTTGAAAGCGGCTCAAGATGATATAAATATCTTATTAGAAGAGAAGAAAGCTTTGTTAGACACTATACGTTCCTTACAGGTTTGTGGAAAATTTTCGATTAAATCCTTTTGCTAAAAGCTTATAAAGAATGTATATGTGATTTTTTTTTTTTGATATTTTAATATTAAAAGAAAATAGAACTATTATTATTTTGTTATACCCGATCTTCTTGTGTTATTTGGACACGTTTTCTTTCAATATAGTTTTTTACATTATCAAATAAATTTTATTATTTCTGTTTTTATGTACACACACACACTGTAAAGTCTGAAGTTAATACACAACACGGGACTAAAGGTTCGATGCATTGTTTTTCTTTCTTTGTAATATTAAAAAAAAAAAAAAAAGTAATGCAAACTTATCAAATCGCTCTCTGCTCATACAACACATTTCTCAAAGAATTTGAAAATTTTATTATTATTATTCTAAAGCATCGTATATAATTTTTGATTAGTAAATTTGTGATATTTTAAAATCCTTTAACATGCTTTTCTCACTACTATAGCTTAAGTATTTTTAGTAATATTGTTATTGAATTCAATTTAAAAAAAAAAAATTTTTTTTGTTTATATTTAATACTTAGCTTCAAGTGACTACTTTGAATGTGACAAAAAAAAGTGAAGGCAACAGCAGGTAGCACAACTGCATGGATTGTATACAATGCTGTGGTGAAAATAATAATCCATAATCGACCTCGTTTTTTTTGTACAATTGCGCTACCATAATTACTACATACTACCACCATATATATATTATATTAAATCCATATTGAATATTGTATATTTATTATTCCTTTTATTGTAAATAATTCTACAAATCAATACATATTTTTTAATTTTTTTTTTATTTTTTATCTCATTGATTTTAGTCGGATATCTTTGTTCTTAAAGCTTTTAAGTAGATTTTTTTAATTAATCATATTTCTATGCAGACAATACCGTGCAAGAATCTGAATTCTGATCCTCTTCGTAATTGTGAAAAACCTGTGTCACTACTAAGGGCGATTTCGGTAAAATTCGAAAAATTGTTTCGCTTCAAAATAAAAGGCTTTTCTGTTGCTTTTAAACTCTTAAATGATTTCCACTTCCATTTATGTTTACATGTAAACATAGAAAGAATAATAGCTCCCACTGCCCTACTATTGACACAGGATATATTAAACATGAACGAATCCTTCTCTTGAATACTCCAAAGTTGTCTGTCTGTCTGTCTGTCTGTTCGCATGAGATGTTTCTAAGCATTTCTTCTATTCAATCTACAGGATCTAATTTTTAAGATATTTTGACGAAATTTGGTGTGCATTGTCCTAAAAGGGAACGCTATTGAAAAACCAATTGGATTGAACCATTTTAACTACAAATATGAGGAAAATTTCCATCGGATAGCAACATTTTTTGAATCACTCCTCATTCGCATTAAAGCAAGAAAACAAGGAAAGAATTGAAAATGAAAATGTAGCGTTCTTATAAAATAATCATACAAATCGCGTTTGGATTAATAAAGTTTTTTTTTGTATCCAATAGCAAGCTTGAAAATATTTTAAATTCGTATATTTCAGAAATATAGCAAAATTTATTGATACAAAAAAAAAAAAGTTGAAAATTTCTACACGGTATTGTGGGCTCATTGATTTTTTTAAAAAAAGACTGAAGACTTTTTATCTATATATGTTAAATGATGGTTTTGTTTATGGAATTCAAATTAAAAAAAAAAAAATTATTTTTAAATTTAAATTTTTTTATGTTAGCTCTATAAGCTGTGCTCCACGCGATTATGCGTTATATTCTTCTCATACAAAAGATGATTTAAAACAAAATTGAGACACAGAGATATATAAAATCGGACATATTTTTGAGAAAAGCGAAATTTATTACATAGAAGTGTAAGCAGCATTATAACAATAGGTAGCAGGGGTGAGAGTTAGTTCGGTGATTTCGTAAAATAATTTCACATGAAAACTTAGACGCTCACTTTCCATTTGAAAGCCTTCAGTGATTTATTTTATCAATTTTCTTTGCATACAAAATACGACTATGTACGACTTTGCTTTCGATGTTGTTTTCTGGATATTTGAAGCTTTCTTGTAGAAAACTAATTATACATTTACTATTCAAAATGTTGTCCATCGCTGACACCTTTCCTATTCCTCTCCTATTTTGGGAAAAAAAAAACTGCTCATCCTTTGAGGTGAATCATGTATCGATCCGATATTCGAATTCTTCGGGAAAAACGAAAGTTCTAGATGGCCAAACCGAAACAAGTGATGATATTCGGATGAAACAATATCTGGAAAATACACAGCGAGTATGGTGTGGGACTTCTCATTTCAATGTTTTCAAGAATGTATTGACCGATATTCTGACCTGAGATCGAACGATGTGTCATGTGTGTTTTTCCAAGTATTGCGACCGTTTGTCCTTCAATACTAGGCTAATAATTGCTTCCGTTACCAACTGCCTGTGTTTGTTTCAGACTATTTCACCAGCTCACATGAAGCACATCAAATGACGAGTATAAGTTTCGAAGCATAAATATTCGGTTTAATCGTCGACGTGGAACCAGGGTTGGGAAATCTCTATGATTTTCTGCTCTTAAGGATATCGTATTCATAATGCGATGCAGAAATCTCTTATGTCTTTGCCTTTCAATTAGCTGTTCGCAAGCAAACAAACGTCATTCAATATCTGTTGAGTTCAAGTCATATGGAATCCAATTTCCTTGTTTTTGAATCATTCTCATACCATTCAGGCGTTTTCAAATATTTGATTAAGATACTCCCCACGCCATAAATAGAATGAGAGCATTCGATAAAACCATTTTCAGATTAAGCGACGTATAACATAGTTGTCCTATCACCACTGCACACGCATTATCGTACCGTCGCTACATTATATAAGCTGAAAACAAATATCCCCGCCTACTTTTTTTTTATAATACTCGTTACTGAATGGACATCAGAAAAAAGTGGGGATAGAGAAATGGGGTATCCGAGAAGTACGAAGAGTAATGGAATTTAACGCCACTTTATCAGCCTTAAGAAATTTTTTTTCTTTGGCTGGAAGGGAGGGCAATATAATAATAATATTTGAGAAGGTCATTCAGTTGATATGTAGATCATAGGTTGTGAATAGATATCAAAAGGTGGCGTACGTGATTGTACTAAAAAAAAAGTACTTTTAGTTCTACCTGTTGAAACACGTAGCATTAATTTGGTATATTGACTTTTATGTGATTAGTGTGTATTTGAATGAAAAGGTTGAATTTTCGATAAAAAAAAGGACATGCTTTTATTAATAAAATTTTTTGTAAATTAATTTGTCGAATTCTATTTGTTTCATTAGAGAATGTTATTTTAAAGATACTGTAAAAAATTGGATATGAAAACATTTGAAATTAGCGAAGCAATGCTGGCATGTCTCTTAACGGAAACTAAATGAAATGCAGCACGTGAACCAAGCAATCCGTTTGCAAAATATTGATTGATTAGAACCATTCGTGCACCGAAATGTCTGGATTTGCTTAATTATAAATAAAATGTGTCTACTGAATTTTAAATCGATATCTGTTGAGAGTTGTTTTTGACTATATGCAAAGACATTTGTGACCGGCTCATATCATTTTTCAAACTTCTAAACTAAAAATCAGTTTTTTAATTTTCAGTTTATTGTTCAAATTTTTTTTTGAGTATTTTGAAAATGATTAATAATGATATCACAAAAAGCATTAATTGTTGGTATTTAATTTTCCAATTGTTATTAATTATCGAGAGATCAATGACCTTTATCGAATTCTCGAACCAGAGAGAGAGACACAGAGAGAGAGAGAGAAATGGTTTAGCACATTTTTGTCTATGATTTGAAATGACGTCTGGAAGTCTCATTTGTTGAAAACCTCATGCCAAGTAAGGATTTCCTATGGCATTTGTATATAGATCAGAAACCTAACGTCATAACCTTCTTTAGATATATTAATTACCTTGAGGGATTTAGAGAAAAAAATTTAGTTCAAGCCGCTGTGGTTCGATCTTCACATTTCGGACCGTAGTTGTAATTCCAGATCAAAATTGGAAACTTTAGTTGCAAATGTTGCCATTAACTTCTTCGTATGTATAGCCTAAGCTAAAGCGATATATTATTCTAGAGTTAAATATGGAGACAATGAAAGATATATGAAGTCTGAGTTGTAGACGTCCGGGAGACATAATAATCAACGACTGTAAGACTGCAACTAAATGATGCAAACAATGCATATGAAAAGGCACTAGTCTCTAATTAAAAAAAAAAAAAAACTTTTTGGTTTATGATTGAACTTTTTTCAAAAAATGTTCTTTATTTTCCACGTAGAAATTTTTTTTTTTTGCCAGCACTATCCTTCATGTCCCCGAATATTTTTAACCATTCGATGCATATGTACAGACTTTAGGGGCACCACGAGTTGATCCAAGTATCGGGTCTAGTGAGATCTTTCGTATCGTTTCTAATTCATATGGTGTTCGAAATTGGGTACAGACAAACGGACAAGCTGAATTAAAAAGGATGCAATGGACTGTTCGGACGGTGTGACAAATTTAAAAAATCAATTCTTCTGAGATGCGTATAGAAAAAAAATAAAAGTAATGATTGATTTAAGATGAAATGAATGAAATCATTTCAGATAATATTTAATATTTTCTATTGATTAACAAAAAGAAATTTACATTTAGTTTATATAAAATTTTTGAAACATTAAAACAAAACTTCTTAGGAAGTTGTTTATGTAAAAATGATATAAAATAAAATTTATAGAATATTAAAACAAAAATTTCTATAAACTTGTTGTTTATGTAAAATCGCTTTAAAATATGTAAATGATATATTTATAAATTAAAAAAAAAAAGAAAAAAAAAAGTTCTTCATATACATCTACATGTACATTCAGTAGTTAGTTTTTAAATATTTTATAATAAAAAAAAAATGTGAAAATAATAATCAAAAATTCTTTCTTGTATCGAACCAAACATAAAATTTGTATTAAATCCATATAGATATACATACAGTAACGAAAACTATTAAACTATTTACGAATATTTTTGAGAGAAAATCTTTAACTTCTCTTCCTAAACTGAAACATTAAAAACATTTATTAAATAAAATCGAAACAAATTGAAATTTCAAATTTTAAAATACATTTACAAAAAATCAAAAAAAAGGAACAAAAATGTTATAAAATTTTAAATTGTTGTTGTTCTAAATCTTCGACTATAATATTTAATCAGAATAAAATTTAACAACAAATATGTATTTATGATTATAAGTATAAATATAATTAGGAATACATATTATACATCACATATAAAAAATAATAAAATAAAAAAAAAAAACTTTCATAAAATACGTACTAAAAGTTTCTTATAATAATCTTCAACGAGGTCGATTTTGCCGCGAAATAAGGCATTACTACGCAGTGATTCAGATGATGCCCGCCTTAAGAAAGTTATGCATTAATACGAAGCAAATTTCTTTTTTTTTTTGGATTAATCAAAATTTGCCTTTGATTTTTTGCGAAAATGCTATAACTTCAGCATTCCATTCAACTCTCCTTATATGACAATAGATATAGAAGGCCAAGACCTCCTTCTCTCTCCTTCTCTAATTTCCATCTAAGACTGCTATGATATTGTTTATTTTGTAAGGAATGCTTAGTTCGCTTGTTTGACATAAACAATAAAGGAGTGCTTCACCACTATCACATTCCGTTAATATTGCACATTGTGGGCCTAACCCTTTAAAAGACTGGTCCAGGTAAAAATAAAATTGAGATAAAGAAAAGCTGCTGCGGAATTTTTTTTTACAAACATTTCTAATGTATTCCTTTAGCCAATTATAAATTAAACAATTGAAATTTCAAATGAATCAAATAAGTTTTCCTACCATATAGTACTTAGTCTCCGCTCAAGGCCAATTTAATAAGCGGTATAACTTTTATGGATGAAAGATCGGCCAATATTGCATCGATACTTTCCAAAGTACCCACCTGCAAAATACTTTCTTTACGGAAGCTTAATATGATAATAGCAAAAACTGAAAGTATTTCCAAACTATCGAAACCGAGTATCTGGAATGAAAAGTCACAGACTAATAATTAATATATATTCTTTGCTAAGTAAATAATATTTTACTAGATCCCATAAGACAAGTAACTGATCGGGTGGCAGATGACCGCTAAAAGCTCGCATTAACCATTTGAATACCACACGTATCCTAGATTACAAAAAAAAAAAAAAAAATTATTAATAAAAATATTTTATATATACTATTTCGCAGCGAGTTTTTAATCTTTATGGTAATTTTTGATTTGGCGAAATTACGTAAAAAAAAGAAGGAAGAAAAAATTCTTATATTCCACTCTTCATTTGATTTCAAAAGAAAACATTTTCAGGGTCACATATTTAACTATCTCTTCATAAATCTAGCCTAGATAATATTGCACATTAATTAATGCCTGCTCTTATTCGTACATTTTCTCAAGAATACCTCTAGGCTTCTATGGGGACGTTTTTCTTAAAGATGAAAATGCCTAGTCTAGAGCGAATTTTCAATAAGGGCGATACGCTTTCTTCTAAATAAAGAATATTAAAAGAATTATGGGAGTTCATCTTGAAGTTAATGCTTTGCAATTAAGGTCTCTGTATAACAGTACTCTTATAGATACGAGACGGATAAGCGCATTCTTCGAGCATTTTCAACTCATTAGAAGTGCTAATTTACAGCTGCTTAAAGATCATTCGATGTCGGAATTTCTTGAGTAGCCCCGCCGTTTTGTTGGACTCAGATATTACGTCGATCAATGTTTTAAAGATTCGCTAATACGATCAGATATTACGTCGATCAATGTTCTAAAGATTCGCTAATACTATCAGATATTACGTCGATCAATGTTTTAAAGATTCGCTAATACGATCAGATATTACGTCGATCAATGTTTTAAAGATTCGCTAATACGATCTAGCTTGCTGTCCTTTCAAGGCAATGGCATCTCAAAGCTCATTTTCATAGATCTGAAATCCGATGAAGCCATCAAATCAGAACATGAGATGTCTCGCGATCAATTTGTACATTGTCAAGATATGCCAAGTAAAAAAAGCATCAGAACTGTCAAGAAATCCTCATAAATGCTACTGATGAGTCAAGTCTGCTTTCGCAGAGGCGCACCATTATCAGTATTATCCTAAGCAAAGCCACCTCACCGAAATAAAAAGAATGGATGTTGAGATTTGCATTTAACTTTGACGAGAATAAGTCTCTTAAGAATTTCTTAAGGATCATCTTATATTCATCATGAACAGCATGATCATGTTTATTTCAGTTTAGAACGAATTTGAGCTTTTCTGAAATATCTATATTCTTCTACATGGGTTTCTCTACAATAATACTGCTTATGTCATTGGTAGAACGCTGTGTATTATTTTATCCTTCTCTATGAACTCAAATTAACTCTTTGTCTCGAGCACCTTGTGTCGATTGATTTCATAAAAGAAAGAGCAAAAGAAAGTTTTTAGAAAAAGTCCTTTGATAGCTCTCTTCAAGCGAAGTCCAAGATGAGATATGCAATACGCGCGGGTATAGAAATACTAATGTAGAAATGTATTAAATTTCAGATATTTAATGGTCCTTTTTTGGCAGTTTTCGATAATTGTCGACGAACAATTTACCTAGGTTTTCTGAATTTTGAGCTTTTATTGCGGGGAGAAATTACCAGACTCACTTTATGTTTGACAGATATTTTTTCAAATCTCAATTCATTGATCGATTATTTACATACATAACTTCTTGCTAATCGACCAAAAATTTTTTTTTTAAGAATGCGTGATATATTCTGTTCCGTGATATTTGCGAAAGTCCTAATAGAACTTTTGTCAAATTGCAAACGTTTTTTTTTGAAAATGAAAACTTACGGATGTATTTGTAATTCTCTAAAGTGTGACCATAGCTTAGGCTCATGACTTTGTAAAAGTTTTTCAAATAGCAAACATATGCTGACTATACCCTAAATAACAAGTGATTAGAGAAAAGTTTTCAAAAATATTTACATCCCAACTATATATATATATATATAATAATAAACTTACTTGCGGATGCGTATTAATTGTAGTTAAACGATGGCAATAACGTACATAGAAAGCACGAAATGAATAATATAGATGTATAGGTGAGTCAAATAAATAACAAAATGGTGCTGCTACAAATTAATCAATCAATCATTTGGTGAGTTCTCCATTTTGAATTAATATAATATATATTTTCTTTTATTTACCGAACATGCAAATTCCATGAAACGGCACAACTCCAGATGGTGGAGCTTCATAAGTTTTTGGTTTCTGATGATAATTATCGCCTATAACCATCTGAGCAATTTGCATGTCACGCGAAAAACATAGCATTATTTGATATAAAACATCTTCGAATACAAAATATTGATCATCATTAGAGGCAGTTAGTTGTATATCCTTGAAAACTAATTTATCAACGATATGATCGGTACTCAAAACATTGCCCTTCAATTTATTCCAATAATCAATGCCCTTTCGCGGAATAGAGGTGAGAAGGAAACGAAACAAAACAAAAATCAAAGTTATAACTTACATACTCATTTATGTGACTGCCTAGCACAAAGGACCACATAGCGCCTCTATACGTAGCCGGGATATTACCTGATCTCGGTTTGATAAGTGTTTGATTATATTTTGTTATTTATTTATTTATTTATTTTTGAAAAATTTTTCTAAGTTTTTAAAAATTTTTCGAAAAATTTTTCTAAGTCGTGGACATTGAAAAATTTTTCTAAATTTTTAAAAATTTTTGAAAAATTTTTATATTACCCTTTTTTAGAAGATGCTGACAGAGTGTCGCATGTTTCATAGCCAAGACACGTTCACATTGTGAGTTTAGATCCCACACTGAATAGTAAGTTTCTTCACGCATTAAATCGTTATAATGGGTTCTCTAAATTTTTTTTATTTCAGCGTAAAGGTATAAAAAGATAATTTATTTTTATGGGCTTACCAATTCCCCTAAATTTTTAACTGTTAAAGGTATGTGTGAAAATTCCCATTTCGGTATTTGCCTGTCATTAAAAGTAAAGAATAGAAATGTTATACGCACATCAATATATATTCAGATAATTATTACTATTGTGATGATACACACGAGCACCTTTCTTGCCGATCATGACGTCGTAGTCTGTATTCTCAATTTTCAATCTATAAACTTATATCTGTTTTTCTCTCAGCTTTTTTTAAAAAATAATAAAAATTTTTGTAAAGCCGGTCTAACAAACGTTAAAAATTAGCTTCGTACTGCCTGTCTTTATATAAAGAATTAATAATCTCTTGGGATCATGTAGATACTCCTTAAATTTCTTTAATCATTTGAGTCCATAAAAGTAGACAATTTCATCATATGAGAGTTCACGGTTTAACAATGTCCTCAAATTCAAATTCGTGTTCAAACCAGACGTCTAAGTCTAATATATCGTAACTGTGAGGACCTTGCCAATTTAATGATCAAATTTTTATTTATATTATTGCGAATTGAAAAATACGCTGAATATTGCAAACAAAACTATAACAATGGTAATTGGAGTAAGGGTTGCCGCGATGGTGTAGGAACTTGAATAATTTAAAAGCATTGTTTAACCGCGCACAGCTCTTCATTTGAGCCCATAAAAGTAGACAATTTCATCATAAGAGAGTGCACGGTTTAACAATGTTCTCAAATTCAAATTCCTGTTCCAACCAGACGTCTAAGTCTAATACATCGTAACTATGAGGACCTTGCCGATTGAATTTTTATTCATATTATTGCGAATTGAAAAATACGCTGAACATTGCTAGCAAAACAATAACAATGACAATTGGAGTAAGGGTTGCCGCGATGGTGTAGGAACTTAGATAATTTAGAAACATTGTCTAACCGCGCACAGCTCTTCGGTATAGTTGAAGGCTTTTTTACAACACGGAACGACAAAAGAAATGTAAGAAGTCAAGAATGAAACCGTGCTTTAAGAGGATACAAAGTAGTAATTTGATCTCGATGGTGTGTTCTAGCCTCAATTTTTCAGTAAATTCGAATTTTTGCCATTTAGGTTTTAGAGGACCGATATGTAGGTTGATTGAAAATTTAACTTCAGAAGTTACCGGTTTGCAAATAGCGTTGCGCGAACCCCAAAACGTCATGATCTCGATATTAGATTTGAAATTATATAATAGATTTCTTATGAAGCAAAAATATATAGAAACTTACACGATATCTTCATCTTCTTTTTCCTGAATAGGAGGTCCTTTCATTGACAGCAATACGTCTAATAAATCTTTTGGCGCGTAAACGGGACGATAGCAGGCTAGATCTGATATTTAAACTTTCATAAATTTTTGTATCCTTATTTGTTGTAAAATGATCTATACCTATAGCATAATTACTTAGCTCGTCCCATTTAGTTATCAATTCATCACGATCAGAAGACGCCCTTGGTTGCCCTTGTGCATATACTTTCAATTCTGCACACATCGTGTGCAAACTTTTACGTACTCTGCGATCCCATTGCGCTCCGGCACGTCTTAAATAAACTAAAGGATCGACCTGGGGCTTTCACAAAATTAATCAAGGTTACTGACATTTAATCATTTCAAATTTCAATCATTAAGCCTATCTACTTGCGGTTGCGTTGGATCCGTATCATATAAACGATCTATTTTTAAATTGGTACGAATTAATTGAAATATTAAGTTGCGTATTTCGGTTTCCAAGCCAGATTCACGTATTGCCTCTTCGAGACTGTGACGCATATTATTTTTATCGACAGTTGGATTGCATGCTAGTTTCTAATAAAAATATTTTATTAAATACAATTTTCATTTTTAAGAGTCTCCTGCTGTAGTTCCTTTCACCTGCACATTCCGAAACAAGTCCGTATAATTATTTAAAGATTTAATAGCATTTATAAGTTTCGAAGCCATTTTATGGATGCTAGTATCCTTCAATTCTTCCATAATATCGCGAGTATGGAGTTTCGTTCACTTTTTTCTTCAACCAAAAATTTTTTTCTATATTTATTATTTATTTTAATTGCGGAACACTTTCAATTTAGAGAACACGTTTATTATAAATAATTCTTTATTGTTATAAAAATAAATAAATTTATACAGAAAAAAAAAAAAAATTAAAAAAATTTATGATTAAATCTGTCTTTGTTACTATATATTAAGCAAAGTCAAAGTAGGAAGTCACTTTTTTTTTGAATTCGTCAGAGAAAAAATAATATCGATATAATATTATTTAAGATACGAACATAACAACATTAGCAACTTCGATACACAATAGAGTCTCATTTTAAGCGAATACTAATAGTGTTCCTCAGCGGAAATTAAAAAAGAGTAGAACTAGAACTTTCAATTCATACAAAATCATTTGCCAGAAGAGGCTTATATTAGAAAATGTTTAAATATTTTTCAAAATTTTGAAATCAATCCATTTAAAAAGTTTGAAGTAAACTAAAACGAAGCATTAAATACTTTATGTTATGTTATGTGGTACATAAAAAATTGTTATATTTACCATGATAAATCGCTATCTGATTATTCATGATTTTGTGCACGACCAAGACTCAAAATTCTATTTCGAGCAACTAAAAACTATTTTTAATTTAGTTTGCTAAGATAATGAGGCCTTTAGGAAGCAATATCTGCTTTGGAGGAGTTAGAACAGTTAGACTTCTTCATCTGCGCTTGACGCAACAATATAAGTTGCTCCGTTGACACACATGTTAGTCCTTGAGGACTTCTGTACCAAAAAAAAACACTCTTTACAAGAAATGTGACTTATTCTGTGTAATTCGAAGCATATTGCCACTGAATCATCTCGAATGAACAATAGATTATTTACAATATCTCTGTAGCATATAAAATCGTGATCCAGGCTATTGTTGCATTATTAATATCGGTGACAATATTTATGATTTAAAGGCTTTCACCTTAACGCTGCCAAGAACAACTAATGCAATTGAGGCGATAAAAAAGCACAGAATGTCAAAAGTCCAGGTATTATCATCATTTTTCTGCACATTGACGTTCGAGCAAATATGGCAAAACTCGTTCAAAAATCTTTTGCAACACTGAAGTAGAATGTTCCACTTTCCTGGCTTTATTCACCACAGACTCTTATTTCTTTCGTTTAAGAGTGATTTCAATTTCAGTTTTTATTGTCTGTTTAAGCATGGCTTACATTCTCTAGTCGTTCTAAGAGAAGCCCTAAAATGCCTGCTGTCGTTGCGTAAGAATACGTATTTTGCTTGAAAGGTAGGAGAAGTAGCGATGTTAGCGATGGATAATACTTTTAATAAATAAAATAAAATTGTTGAATTTTTATTTAATTTAATTTAATTTAATTTAATTTAATCATAACTGCTACCTTTTAATACAAACGGCTTGCGTTTCAATAGTGTTCGAAAATCATACAGATTGTTCATCAAAGTTTGCATTAGTCACTTACAGCGGCACTTACGCTATATAATGTTTTTAGGCCAACTACAGTACAGGACAGTAGTCTAAGAAACTGACTTAGGTCATAAGTGTAAAATGTTGACTATGATCCTGTTTTGCGGTCTCATTTTCTCAATGTTAAACATTCCGCTGATTAAGTTTTGCTATAAAAAAAAAACGCAACATATTGCAAACTCAGTGAACCAATCGAATTATTGAAACTGAAATTCAATGACAGTTCTAAGTAAGGAAATCTTTAAAAAAACGCTCGTCTAATTTCGAGAAATATGAAAATCAGCACAAGATTAAGTTGATCAAGTTTTTTTTTTTGTATAATAGAAGTAGACGCACACAAACAAAGAGGTTCACGGATATCATTGTCTTCCAAATTTCTAAGCTTTAGAAGTTTGGACGCTAATAATATTTTTAACCTTAAATTGGGCTCGCTTTTCGCTTGTTTTGCTTATAAGAGAGAAGAATAAAATCCAGAAAAAGGGTCACTGATAGTAAAGACAGTAAAAATGAGTATTGCATGAAGTTAAGAATAGGTCGGTAAGTTTCGTGTGAAAACAAAAGTTATCGAAGATTTGTTTTGCTATTGTTATTGTAAGTCATTGTCATTAATGTGATATATATTTGACAGGTCACTGTGTTAACATTGTTTATGTGTATTTGTTAATTTAATGGCTAAAAGCTGTTTTCAATAAAAACTAAACCGAAGCTTTAACTTTTCATTAATAGTAAACACTATGATATGACATCAAGTTACGCTCTTACTGACACTTGGGTTTAACTGTGACATTTCTTCCAGTTAACTTTTAACAGATAAAAGAAAACAGCCCATAACAACGGTGATATAGTTAATAAAATGAACTAAGAAAAAATCATTAAAACGAATAAAAAAGCAATTACAATAAGTGAAGTCTCAATCACAATAATAATCTAAATAGCAATTGTGGTAAGCTATATATAGCTATATATTAGCTTGGGGAAAAAGAAATCCATCCAATCTTATATGAACTTCAGGACTTTATTTAACATTTCGAATTGGAAAATAATGGATTTCTTTTTCCCCAAACTAATATATTGGTGGGGCAAGCAAATGATTTAACTTCTATTTAAGGGTGTCAGTTAAAAAATCTCATTGTTATTAAAATTCCAATTAAAGTTAACGTATTCGAAACGGACTTAAGGGATTTTAAAACTTAGTCTTTATAACCTTGTTCGAACCATAATTTAAAAAAAAAAAAAACGTGAACCCTACCATTAAACTTGTTGAAAGGATTCGCATAAAACTATAGCTTACTGTGCTACGTAGTGGTTTCAAATGATCAAAGGGTGCTTGAGAAACTAAGTTACTAGGGTATATTAGAGTATCAAGAAAGATTTCTTATACAAACGCAAATATTAGTGAAAATATTATTAAGAAATTTCGTTTTGCAAAAAATGTTGAGTTTTTAGGATGCACGCAATTTTTTTTCCTAATATTAATTATTTTGCAGAAATATGTTGTTTGTTGTTGGTTACGCAGGCAACCGCTTGGAGAAACTTACGCTCTATCTTTCTCACTCTCTTCTTCACTTGAAATTAATACCTAAAAGTTACATTAGTTAGTTAGTTCCAGGGAGTTGTTAATGAAAGGAATGGTGTCAATAGATGACATCCTAACAATATGCATGGAAAAGAAATAATTACCGAATATTTTATGCTAGCAGCAGGTGAATTCAGTAAGTGTCTTGGCTGTACATGATTTGTAATCTAGGGGTCTAGAACGTGCTTTCGTTTTAGAAAATGACACGAAAGACAAAAACGAAACGTCAGCTTTTAAGATTGATGGTTCACGTTTGCTTTCGTATCGGATTTGGTTTTCCATGGCTTGTTCAGCGTTATGTATATGAAGTGAATGAATGTTTAAGTAACAATATACATGCGAATAAATTCAAAAAAGAAAAAAAAAAAAAAGAAACAAAAAACTATAATTTCAACAGGATATTTCCATTTAGTTCCAATATAAAGTGAAATAAGTGAAATATTAGTAGAAAGTTCAAGTCGACTAACATACAATTTAATATTAGTTTGGGGAAAAAGAAATCCATTATTTTCCAATTCGAAATGTTAAATAAAGTCCTGAAGTTCTTATAAGATTGGATGGATTACCTTTTCCCCAACCTAATATTAGTTTGGGGAAAAAGTAATCCATTATTTTCCAATTCGAAATGTTAAATAAAGTCCTGAAGTTCTTATAAGATTGGATGGATTACCTTTTCCCCAACCTAATATATAAATAAAATCAAGCTTATAATTTTTATTATACCACCTAATAAAGTTAGGGCATGAATTTTTATGCTTGAAAGGTCGTTCAATCTTTTAATTAATTTAATTAATATTTTAATTGCAATCATAAACATCGTGTACGTTTCTTCATTAACAAGAATGAACAAAGAATAAATTTCAAACGCAGTCTAAACGTTATGTGTAGTAAATTCATTCGAATTATTACCTTCATAAATATGAGATATCTTCTTCTTCTTTAGATTCGTGATCCCAAGTGGAGTATTCTTGCAGTGAATGCGAAATTTGGTGGGACAATTCATGATTCGTTCGTATGGAAAAATTCTTCGGAACATGAGCTTTTAAAATTAAAATATGAACATAGATCTTTGCGGAATTCTTGTCTATGCTTTTTAATCAACATATACACGTATGTGTTTAGTAATATTAATAAAATGATAATAATACAGGGCTGTCTGTGTAGGTGATTCCGGACATCATTTAGAGCCGCATTCTCACATACCCTATCGAAACAAGTGAACAAGAGATCAAGCGAACACGTATTCAATGAGGCACATTCCAGACCTCGTTCGATTGTAGAACAACTGAAAAAAAAGAGCCGTTATTGCCTTGCTAAAATTCCAAAAATCTTAAATGTATACTCTGGTTTTTGGAATATTTGTGTGAAATTTGAAGTCCCTCATATGACGTTTGTCGATAAAGTACAAAATCACACATAGAAAATTTATATCGAAAATCTTAACAAAGAGAACTTTTAAAAGATTGGTGAACAAGTTTGAAAAGAATATAAAACAAAGTTTCATCGAATGAATTAAATGAATTAATATTAATTCAAATTTTCTGATTCTAATATTAATGGAATGGTGATATGTATCACAATATTGAAATTTCATAAATTTATCATAATTATACCAAAAGTGTATATTTAATGACGAAGCCCTTAATGTATATCAAATTTGAATGACTATACAGTTTTGATAAGGTTGATCTCGTTGTACACCAAATTTGACATTATTAGATGGTTGTCGATGATGGTGATGGTGTGGTCAGTATCAAAATTGAAGTCAACTTAAGAAGCAAATATTAAAAGTTTACAATATCATTTACATAACTACCGATAATGCTATTAAAGTTATCATACAAAATTTACTACCATTAAAAAGTACTATACAAACATTTAATGGCTCTGTGTCCTCGATATAAGTCATACATAATTTTGATAATCGAATCATAATTTTGTTTGGTTAACGAATTCACATCATTTTCAAAATAAAATAATGATTTATCGATTTCATTTTTTTTATAAATACGATTGAAGCTCATCGGTTGCGTTGGTGTCATTATAAATATGTTCGCCATATGTTTTTGTTATTTTTAAAAAATATTTATAATTATTTTCAAATAATCAAAAACTTGGAATTACGAACGCTATAATCGGCTAATTGGTAGATAGATGAGCATTAAACTATACTTTTTCATCTTCACTCCAACCATTTATTAATGATAATGTAGAGATGATTTTCCGCATATATTTGAAATTCATAATATATCCAGCTGACTTTTGTTTTTAAGTTTGTGATTTTTTATTAGATCATGTTAAGAAAGCGATAGCATCTGGTCTTAAGTAACGCCTCTCTTATTACATTGATCGACTGAGAGTCTGAATTGATTTAAGTTTGCCTGTGTGTATCGGTTTATTTGCCGTTTGTTCGTGTTCAACCTTCAGGTCGCAATTTTTGAAAATGGTTTCGAAATATTTTTAAGACCATTTTCCAGATAGCGTCTTATTTTGACAAGGTTAGAAATTTTGAAAACTTTATAAAATCACTGATCAATAATATTTCGCCATATTATGTTCGTTATTGGGATGACAAATTTTTTACACCACTCCATATTACCACTTTTAAGGAAAGGACACTTTATATCGCAAAAATGTTTAATATTTTATGATAAAAAAAAATAGTGTAAATATCAAATTTATATGGGTCTGCTTATTTGAGAGTTCTCTTGGAAAGTAAGTTTGTATACGGTAACCAAGTCTAATTTTTATTACTTTATGAAGAAAATAAAGGAAGAATATAAGTTCTGACGCGAAAACGCTAATGATACTAAATTTAAACTATGACAGTTTTAGAATAGTTTTTCCTATTAAAAGCGTGGCTTCAAAATTTCATTAAATGAAATGACGTAAATGAAATAATGAACGACCCGACTATTTAAAATGGTTTTTAAATTCTTAAAAGTTATTTTTAAGTTAATAATTTCATGTCATTTTCAGCGCTGATTGGTAGGCATAAAACTTATGCGGTAAGTTTCAATCCTTTACTTTAATTTTTGCTAGCTGGGTAGTCCTACTAACTGAACGGAGGAGCGAACATCATTACATTGATTCAAAATGTAATTAAATATTAGGATATTAATGAAGATGTGTTGAAAGTTAAAGAAATTGTTGGAAATTTTTAAAGTTTGTTTTTTAAGAATGCAAGTTCGAAAATTCAATTTTCGAAAATTCAGGTAAATAGGTAAAGGTTCCGTATAGACGTATATGAATAATTTTTCTCGAATTTAATAAAATTCGATGACCTATATTTGGTGATTACAAAACAAATAACAACATTAGCATACATTCAATTAATAAATACAGACGATGGATTTAGAGAGTTGAAAAGAAAATAAAATATTTTTGTTTTTTTTTTTAAAAGAAGGCTAATTGCTAATTACCTAAAATAATATTTTACTTACTTAAGGTAGACAATAAAACATCTAAATAAAAGTAAAAATATAATGAAAATGAAAGTGAAATCGTATACAACTTAGATGATGCCCGTTGCTATTTATGTTGAGAGCTTTAAAAATGAAAAACAAGCAGGAAAAGTTTAGTTGAATACTTTAAACACAACATTAATATTGTGGAAAGCATTCTATTTTATGGTTGCTCCTAATATAAAATACTTAGTTGTACTGCTTAAGTGATTAGCAAAACATATATTGGCTTGGGGAAAAAGAAATCCATTATTTTCCAATTCGAAATGTTAAATAAAGTCCTGAAGTTCATATAAGATTGGATGGATCCATTATTTTCCAATTCGAAATGTTAAATAAAGTCCTGAAGTTCATATAAGATTGGATGGATTTCTTTTTCCCCAAACTAATAATAATACTTTAAAAACGCTGAACAAAAATTTTACTAAAGTTTCTAATTTGAAATGATGGATTCTGAAGATATCAGAAAAAAGTCATAAACTTATAGTTTTTCGATGGGAAAGTTCATCATTCAATAATAAGTCAACTATTATCAGATATGTTCCTCTCAGTATGCCTAGGAAACATATGAATATATGAACTATGCTAATATGGTAGTATGCACACCCACTTCCGAGTGTCTATTTTTATATAATATATAATATCTTCCAAGTATTAATGTTGACCAAGTATTGTGTTGACCTATTTTCTTTTTCGCAAGTGGGAGTAAAATTGTATGGAAAGAAAATTAACTTGGAACTATGAGATCTTAAATGAATTTTCTTCATAACACAATTTAGTAGGCAATAAAATAATTGTAAAGTGCTTTCTTAATAGCTTCGTGTACATGTAGGTACGCCGTTAAAAAGCTCATTTATTATGCTGCACTGTTTTATAGTGAAATATATATTTAAAGTAATTATACACAGAGTTCAGATATAGAGTAAAATTCTTAATTACGAATCCGTTATCAATCTTTTGTATGTGCGTTGTTTAACTTTTTCCTTTAATATGCTATAATTTGAAAGTTATTTACTGTAATATATACGATGACTCTACCTAGGGTAGGGTAACATGTCTATTTTCAAATCTGATCTGTGGAAGTCAAAAACATACGCATCATGTCATGTCTTCCGTTTATTTGACAAATTCCTTTGATTCTAGATCTTAAATACCAGGCTAAATGAGCGAGTAAATATACACGGGCCCGAATCATCCCTGATGCTTCTTTCTATTGATGCTCTTTACAATAATATAACTCAATAGTTCTTGAGTACAAAACTATTAATTTCATCCAATCTGTAAGAGAAATATTCTTCTTTAATAATTTCATAGATTTTTAGAAATAACTAATGATCTTGAAGCAGTTTGTTCGAATTACGATAATATGCCCCGTCTATAAAAAATAGACTGCATTCGCTGACTCAAAATGTGATTAATTTTGATTTTTTCTAGTAAATATTTTTAACACAAAGTGACTACCGGTTTAAGTTAAGTTGCAAAGATGTTAAATTATCCAGAGATTACTGAATTGTCGCATGTGTGACCCGCTTAAACCATTTAGCTGAGCAAGCCAGGTTAATTCAATACCCTGCAGTACTTAATTTTCAATTCAAGTTTACGAATTGAATAAAAGTTGGGAATTTTACCTAAATAAAAATAGGTCTTACATAGAAAGGTCCAGGAGGGGCGGAAGGAAGTTAATAAAGTTTTTTTCGTCCAAAACCTTATTATTCTTTCCCTATTTTCGTCATAAAATATTAAAAATAAAATAATATGAAGACTTACTTCTGTTTAGGAACAGTGAAAATCAGAAACCCAAAATGCTAAATATTAGATGTTATAATGTACAGATTTATTTTTGTCCCTTTCGGTACAAACTTTTCTCATTTATTCATTATCCAGCTATATGAGAAACAGCATTTTTTTCATATATAATATTATCACGATTTTTTTTCAAGAAAGGGCATTGTTTTGACTAAGGTCTTAGAAATGGTTCGATCAGATCAATTGTGTTTATCCTCAGTCTGCATTGTAAGAGTGCAGAAAGTTTCATCAAAAGATATGAAACATGATTTGAAGAAAAACATACAAGGACAGATTCGAAACGCAGAGACTTGAATGTGTTCAAAAAATTAGACTAAATCTTCTGGTAATATAAAAAAAAAATAAGGCGTGTCTATCCCATGTTGTCCTACATACTTAATGTAACCTTAGAGCGGCTACTTGGTGTAAGATATAAAAGTGTTGCTACAAGTTTATTAAACAACTAGGAAAAATTCTCAGATATCAATAGTATGTCTTTTCAATTATGGTCGCCTTAAGTTGAATCTTTGATCCTTACAAGCTCAAGCAAATTGCAGACTGTGTTTACTTTTACATGTTATTGTAAAGTCGTGATTTATGTAACACGATACCCTGATTTTGAAGGGCAGACGCGAAGTAGATGTCAGCATCTTTCATGCTCTTTCAGAAATTATTACTGAAGATGATTATTATGATTACAATAATTGTCCATAGGCTTGGCTGCAATGTTTATAATTAATTAATCAGAAATTTTTTATATAAAAACATAAGAATAATTTGAAGATTTCTTCAGTCTCATTCTGGTCATAGTTAAAAAGTTGCGTTTTTGAAAGACTTATCAATTTGAATGAAATTAATTTATTACAAAATTTCTAAATTCGTTTAATAATTGAATATACTTTTCTTGGTTTTTTTTAAATTTATTTAGTTTTTATTAATAAATTTTCTAAGAAAGAATTGCAAGAGCAAACACAAAATATAAAACAACGAAGATTTCAATCACACATACCATTTCGATTTCGAAATCTATGGATAATTTTTGATAACACACGTTTCTTCTCTTGGTTGAAATTGTTTTAATATTAAAAAATTGTTTAAAATTAAAAAAATGTTATGGCAGTTAATTCAAGAAAGCAATCAATGGATGTTGTATAATTTTTAAAGAGTATCGCATATAGAAATATATTATAAAAATGCCTGTAAATAATTGTTGAGGAGAATAATTAATTTTGTGGAGACATTTAAGTATAAGTATAATTATGCTCCATAATTTGCACTATATTTCTTCTTATCCATACATACAAGAGGAAGAAAGAAAACCAAAAATAATGAGTTGTTTTTAAATTTAAAGATTTCAAGCATTAATTTGGTATTTTGACATCACTCTGATCATTTCGTTTATTACTTTTATTTTTATTAATTAAATATAATTGAAAAGAATTTTAATTAATATTTTTTTTTATCTATTAAGGATTTTCTGCTTACACCGAATTTATGTGGCGTTAATGCAAGTTACTGCTACATTGGAAAATTTCATTACGATATATATGTATATATATATATATATATATATTATATATATATATATATATTACATAAAAAGCTAGTTTGCAGATCTTTGTATGAAGATTTCTCGAATAGAATGATTCGGCTTCGTTTTTAGATAAGAATTAATAGATGACATTTAAAAAAGTGGGTAGATATTATACTCCCTTAGTTTTTTCTTAGAGTATATCTACAATTTCGTTCATGTTTCAACTTTTTAAATTCTATCATTTAATAATCATGATTGATTTGTGTGCATTTTTTTGAAAAACCTGAATTTTCTAATCTCTACGAGATGATATTAAATTACGAATGAAATTCGAACTGTTTACCACTCCTACATAAGAAAATTTTATTCTTTTGCCAATCTGCTCTATTGCAATTGTTAAGAAAGAAAATTTCAGTCTTGTCTGTGCAATTACAAATGACGTGGAGAAAGAAAATGAATAAATCCAAATGTTTTTTTCGAATAATCCAATAATATATGTACATATTCATAGAATTCTGCGATCATTATATTAAAAAAATGATTTGTAAATTATTCGCTTAGCAACAAATTTTGATTGCCTTCTGCCCACCTCTGTCCAGAGATATGTGGGTAGGATGAGCGAAACATGCTAAGGTTGATATCTGCAATGGACGGACGAACGATATGGTCCAAGTCAGAATTTTAAGAAGCCCTTGTAGCTTGTGTAAGGTTTTTAATGGGGATTAGCAGTAGACCGCAATATATATGTCAATTTTCCACTGATAGTTGGGTTATGTGCAGATGTTATAGTGTTTTTACTGTTCTCCAATGCGACTGATGCATAGAAGTTATGATGTGATTGAAAAATATTGAGAACAAGAAGAGATGGGAATTTTTTGAAATTTTACCCTTGTTGACCTTGACTTCTAACAGAAAAGGAAAATCAGTACATATCAATACTGTTTTTCTTAACATACTTCTTCATGTATTTCTTAAAATTCTCGATCATAAATTGCCAAAAATTACACCTCATTGCCATGATTTCATAAGAGCCCTTACATGAGAAGAGATAGGATAGCAATAGGTTTCAACGTATGCGTGAAGCTTAACACAGTAAATTTATATTTCAAGTTACTATATTAGACCAACTTTTCTCGAAAAATATTTAAAAAAATGAAATCTAGTTGTCGTTTTTGAAACACGGGTGATTGAAGGAGGGTTCAAGAAATGATCTTTTCCTACCTATTTCATGTTCATTTAATATTAGTTTAGGGAAAAAAAAATTCATTATTTTCCAATTCGAAATGTTAAATAAAGTCCTGAAGTTCATATAAGATTGGATGGATTTCTTTTTCCCCAAACTAATATTTCAAAAAGTGTTTTTCACTGACTTTTGTTGAGAAATACTAAAAATCCCAAATCTTTTTCAAACCTCTTTGTGCACTATATCACGTATGGTTCAAAATATATTAAGTTTGCATGGATATAATACACAGAAGGATTTATCGGGATTCATCTTTTTTTAAGTCCAGTTTCATTGTGTGTGTATTCCTGTCTTCAATCTACAGATCGCAATTTTTTAAACACTAACGAAATTTGGTATATCGACATATTTTAGCCTAAGAAAGAATCATTTTGGAATTGAGCCTTGCATTCACTCCATTAAGACATTTCATTTTTTTATACCTACCGCCAAAGGTGAGGGGGGTGGGTATATTCATTTTGTCATTTTGCTTATAATGCCTAGAAGGAAACTTCAGAGATTTCACAAAGTATATATAAATTCTTAATCATTCTGTTTACTGGCTGTTTTGCTCTGGCTATGTTCCACGATATTCTATAAAAAAAAAAAAATAAATAAGTCTGTCACGCCCGCCCATTAAAATCTACTGTTTCCCCTTCTTTTAATATAGAGGCGGTAGATATAAAAGATTCGACACAGCCGAACATGCCGTCTGTATGGAAAGTGGCTCAAACGATTAACTCATCATCATCCGATCCAAGTTTTTCACATAAAGTTAATATTCCGAAATAATAGTACCCAGCATTTTTTGCCAAGAGATTTTGAAACTTAAAAATTTTTCTCATTTAACATTTTTTTCCGACTAAAACGTTCTAAGGCGATATACGTTTTGCTCGAACAACATTTTCAATGGCGTTTGTCCTTGAATTAAAACATGTCGAAATATTGGAAAAATTTCGCGATTTGTATGTTAAATATAAAAATACATAGACACTCATCAGACGCGCAGGCAAGTTTGCTTCAGATTAAAAGATTATGATTAGTGTAATGAAAACTGAATTTAATTTAAGTACTTCTAGATGTTATATAAATCCCCGTGAACCCCGTAAACCATGAACCACAAGTGGTGTAGGATTTAATAAACGAATGGAATAAAAAAATGAAATTTAGCAAAATCGAAAATTTTAGCTTGAGCTCGGATCTCGCGGGAACATCTTACAAAGAAGAAAGTACGCGCCATGTTGGACTTCGGTTCCAAAAAAGACCTCATTAATCTCTTGAAGTAAAGTCAAACGATCTTCGCAAGCGTTGCATTACCGTGTGAAACTTTTATCACATAAGCACCAAAATGCCAAAGTTAATTAATACTCAAAATGGCGGGAGATGGCGGGGTACACGTTCAGTATGTTTTATAAAGCCGCCCATTGGAACACAGAAAACTTATTTCTATTAATTTCAATTTTTAAGGAACGCATTCTGACTTTAATGGAAAAATGTTAA
>KK351066.1:363346-375383 GCA_000671755.1 Glossina brevipalpis | reverse complement strand
TTGCATTTATTGAAATTCAGGACCCTACATGAAGAGCGATTTTATCCTCTTTTTGTGTAGAATTCATTCTTGCAATCGCAATAGCGACAGTTTTATCTATCTACCGGCTAATAATGCAATAAATTAATAGAACTGTGAATGGTTTTAATTTGCTTTTTTAATTTAATTTAATTACATACTTGTCAACAAAAGAACTACCTTATTGAAAATGGCGCATCGGTGAGGAGTGCCCTTAATGAATTATTGCATAATATAGTACATACTTCGGTTTTAATAATCAATTAAAAATTCATATAAATGAACTAATCTATCTAGTTTAAGATTAATGGCCAATTAATTGTTGAGGTATTAAGCATATAAGTTCATAACAAAAAAAGGAAAAATTCAATTCGGGAAAAAGAAAATGCGTGATTATACATATATATATACGTCAAAGTTAACATGAAATTCGCACGGACATTATGAGAGCATTAAAGTTGAGAAAAAATCATGTTGATGGACGCTTTAGAAGAAGAAAGATTAAGAATACAGCCGAGATATATTTCGTTAATGTTGTTGAGTAAAATTCATTATAATTATTTTGGTTCTGTACAGTATATCTATATAAATATATATATATGTATATACATATATAAATTTCTTTGAAAAAGTAAATAAAAACCGCGAACACAAAAGAATATTATAAATAATAAATTTTAGCAATTTTATGTTTTAGTTCATTTATGAAACTCAACGATTGTGGAAGTGCTTGGAAACTGTGAAGAATTTCAAATAAGCGTAGCTGCTGCTAGTGTTGGTGCTAGTGTTTTTCTTTACTGAGATAAGTGAATTTCTTTTTCTTTTTTAATTAAATAAAATAATGGTGAGTGAATATTAAAATATGGAAAAAAAAAAAATGTTCAAAGGAATTTCGAAACGAATTCTTCATATACGTAGGAAGATGAAGAAAAAATGGCTATTATGCGTAAAGCATTTCAAATGTTTGATACGCAAAAAACTGGATTTATTGAGACACTACGCTTAAAGACTATTTTGAATAGTATGGGTCAGATGTTTGAGGAGAGCGAATTGCAACAATTAATTGATGAGAATGATCCGGAGAATAAAGGCAAAGTCAATTTTGATGGTTTCTGTAATATAGCTGCCCATTTCTTAGAGGAAGAAGATGCAGAAGCCATACAAAAAGAACTGAAAGAAGCATTTCGTTTATACGATCGTGAGGGTAATGGTTATATTACTACATCTACTTTGAAAGAAATATTAGCTGCATTGGATGACAAATTATCATCTAGTGATTTAGATGGCATTATAGCCGAAATTGATACTGATGGTTCGGGTACAGTGGATTTTGATGGTAAGCAAAAAGAATAACAAAACAATTCTAATAGAAATATTTTGATGAATTTTCAAATTTATTTTAGAGTTCATGGAAATGATGACCGGTGATTAAACTTCGTGTATATATATATATATATATATATATATACATAAATATATATATATATCAATTTCCAAATTATGTGTATCCGTTTTAGTGTAAGAGTGTGTGCGTACGAAAAAAAAAACCTAAATTATTCATTTCAATAAATCTTCACAAACCATCAGTTTGCTTTGGATATTCATGTGGTTAATCTATTCGTATGCATGTGTATGTGTATTCATAACCGTGTAATAATATTTACTCATCTATGATTTTTAAATGTGGTGGTGATTGTGCAATTTGTAGGTGGATACATAATGATTTTCGTATCTTCTTCAAGTGTTTGTTTTTATTTTCTTTTTTCTGCTCTGAAATCTGTAAAGTGATGAAAATAAAATCTATTTCAAGTAAATCGCAAACACAAAAGCATCGAAGCGTGTTCATATCGGTATTAAAATGCATGCATACATGAACTTAGGTATTCAGGAAGAAAATCGAAATCAATTAAAAAGAAAAGCGCATCTGCATTGTCCGTATAATCTATGGACTATTGCATTAGACACATTCATTACGCAAATTGACACCTCGGTATGTGAATACTTGAAAATGAATTTCTTAATTAAATTTAATAAACATAATTAAAAATTAATCATAAACTGAATTTCCTAGTTCCTCCCCCTAGTTGAAGGAGGAAATTTTGATAAAAACAAATCTAAATATTATTAGCGAGTGATTTGCCGTGATTTTACGTTAAGCAAGAAAATTTTTATTGCTATATTCCATTTCTAATTATATTTCTTCAATTGTGAAAATATATAGGTCTTCCGAAAATACAAAACTTAAGTAAGTTAGACGTTTTTTTTCCGAATTGAAAATCTTACGACGATTTCTTTCAATTCTTTCATTAAAACATTACGCTGTCATAGTGTCGTTTTCCTTTAAAAATTGATTGGGTTTATCGCAACGTCCAATTCACAAATATTTTTACTTGTACCGGTTGCACTCTAATTAAAAGCGAAAAAGCGAATTCTTAACTTTCGTAACTTTCTCACGTGTTTCTTTCAAATATTTTTCGTTAGCAATTTTCCATTTTCACAATAAGTTCACATATAAACGCTGTACGTGTCCCGGTTGGATCAACCTGTTCTACAGTTCGATTGCAATGTTACGATTTGAAAATCAACTCAACACGATTCACGTGTTCGGAGATGGGTAGATAGAATTGTGAGGTAAACCAGATAAAAATTTTGATAAAAACATTCTACTGGTTTTTTATAATAAATACCAAGTATTCTAAGTAGCATTAAAGAATTATTTAGTATTGAAGTCGCTTAATGCAAACTCAGAAAAATTTTTCAATGTTCAAAACTTAAAAAAATTTTTCAATGTTCGAAACTTAAAAAAATTTTTCAATGTTCAAAACTTAGAAAAATTCTGCGCTACTTTTTAAATAGGAAAATTTATTAGTTGGCCTTTAAAAAAAGGTATAAAAAGAACGTTTGAAGTAAACCAGAGAGTATAAAAACATTAGGTCCGGGAATTCTTATTTCGTTATCTCTTCATCTACTATCGGAATCTCTCTCATTCACCTTCAGTTATACAATTTTAGTGATCCCTAACTCCTCTGTTTTGAGTTTCATATTAATGCTTTCCTCTCTAAGATCATTACGGAAATACAGCTAATATTTGGATTTGTGACTCAAGTCCTTAAGGATAAGACAACAGTGACAATTTAAAAAAGAACATATTTTTGCCAAATTTTTTGGAATGGCGGGAAAGATAATAGAATATTAATATTTGAGGACGCTATTAAACATACATTTAATGTTTTAAAAATTTTTTTAAAAATTTGTTTAAAAAATGGCGGTGCATTTTAAATTGAAGCAGCCAACGGGCTATTTAAATATTTTACTACATTTATCCAGGCATGAATTAGAGCCAATTGGTTCGATGTGTCTCGTGCTAAACTTTTAACGTCTGGTAATACCTGGCAAGCTATTGTATAGAATATATGTTTTGTTTACTATGGTACCTAATGGATCAAACGGTCCGGCACTATTGGTGGTGGTGGTCCAAACCCAGCGATGCAAATGACACCTACTCAAATGCAGCAGCAAATAATACGCCAACAGTAAATGCAAAATCAGCAAATAATGGGAGTTCCGAATCCCTCTCCCGCCGCCGCCGCCAACAGCATGCAATTTGTGCAACAAATCACCACCACTGCTGCAACACATCAGCAACAACAAATGTTGCAAATGATTAATGGTCCAGGCAACGGTGTTGGTGGTAATCCTGTAGACGGACCGAACAATACGAACACCCTGGTAGCCGCATCAGACTCACAGCAATTGCTGTAGCCTTTAACAATGAACTCTTTAGCTTTTGGATCAAACGATCAAGTCGAATACAATACTTACTGGATAGCTTTCATTAATTGCATTACCTTTTATATTTCGGGTGAATTCTTTGTCAATTTTTGTTTTTATTGGTATCCATGCCGTACAATACTTTACCAAATATTACATAACATCCATCTAACTGGGAAGTTTATATTTTCCTTTTGAGGGTTTATTGTAGCATATTGTAAGCATTTCTTCCTGAGCGTCGTAGTACGGTGAGTTTCGGCGTGTCCGTGCCAGCTTGTCATAAACTGGAATTCTAATGCTTTTTCTTAAGTGATTTTTTACTGGTGTTTTGGTATTTTTATATTCAGTCCTCGCACTCATAACCCACGAAGAAGATGGGTCGTTCTTTTAAGGCATTGTTTTCATTTCAAATCCTATTGTTATAGACTACGCGGCATTACGGTGAATGTGGCGATAGAATTTGTCTGTTAGCTTCATTCCAAAAACTGATCATTTTGATTGTTCTGAACGGTTTTTGTGCCTAGCTGAAGGATCTTTACAGTCAGTTTATTCCTTTTCAGATCAATGTGTATCAAAGATTCAAAGTACATCAAAGATTTCTGCCCTAGTCGCTGCTCGATGCGCTAAGCGAGCACTGTTTTACGAGTAGTAGATTAAATGTTAAGTGACTGTGGTTACATCTTCGTAGGTTTGATTCTACTTCACTGTAATGTTCTTTGCTTTTCTTTCGTGATTTCATACCGGTCAGTGATATCGTTCCGAGCGTATTAGACTTACTTCTACTTCTTGTAGGTACGTACCTTTGTAGACTCATGTATATGGTTATTTTTGATCCGATCCGAAATCGATAGTTATCCCGCTTAGCAGCTTCTTTCTTCTTTTAGAAAGTTACATTTAGAGGCTTTCGGAAAGAAAGGGGTTTTTGTCAACCCATTACAATATTAGAATTACGCAAAGAAGCGTCGTTGCGCTAAACTCCACTCTCCAGCTACTTTTAGCAACATTGATCATGGAAAAGCAACGAGCACTTTTGTGTTTCTTTGCTTTTGCCAAATCTGTATTAATTATTTGTTTGACTGCTGTGTAATATGAAAATAGAAATTCGTTCCCTGCTTCTAGGGTAACTACCGGTGCACGAGCTGTACGTTGTTTGTGTACACATTTGATCTTTTATTCGTTAATAGCTTTCATGTGCATGAACACAAACATATCTACTGTGTTAGGCGTATCACAAGCTTTCGTAGTACGAGTTTCCTCTCGAGAATTACTATTATTAATATCAATAGTACATATAGGTTTGAAACATGTTTAATCATGTTGGTAACAGAAAGTCATGCAGTTTGTTTACTATTTAACGCTTTGTTGTTATATATAATTGTTGTTTAGTTGTGGTCATAAAAATGTGGTCGGCGTAAAAAAATGTACTCTCAGTATATAGCGGTCTACAGTAACTACGCCCACATGTCTGTTAGTCGCATATTATAAATGAGTAACGTTTCCTTGTATTTCTCACGAAATACTGATGTTTAGTTATTTATTATTTACTTGCTCGTGTTAGCGTCAAAAGCTTTGTTAATTGTACGCCGTTCTTCAAAATTTGAGCAATGCTGCCACATCGATATTGAAAATGTTGACATGTGTGCCATACTATATACTCATCATATTTCACCGTCCATTATTTTCCGGAAGAGGAAACAATTTCACTCTTCAAATAAAGTAATCTTGAGGCTATCGCAGAATCATTTACGACAGTCAAGGAACTGATATTTTGGCAAGGCTGCCCGTTTTAGGAAGGTTTGACCATCCATGTCGTTAATAATTTGGATGAGGAAGGTGAAATGCTTACTTTGTAGAATGCGTTCAAAAAGCTAATATTCGAAGAAATTAAAATTTCTATCAAAACGTAAAAACACGCTGATGTAAATGCGATTCGTTTGCGAGACAGTAAAGAATAAAAAAAGGCACCGAAAAATTCAAAGCATTAATATGCTGCGATGTGATCGGTCGTTGCCGATAACCATTAGCGTATTTTTTCGCATATCAATGAAAAACGAAATGATTGGTGTGGATTGTTTTGTAATGTTATCACTCCACTTCTGCTTTATAATTATTTTTCATTTTTAGCATCATCAACATTAATGATTTAGTTTTGTTTTTGTGTAACCATTTTTTATTATTATTCATATTACCAAAGTTAGTAGTTTAGTGTAGATAACGCTAGTGTAAGCATCTATTATTATTTTTCATAATTCAATTCAGGTTGTAAGGAACAATTTTTGTTCCGTTTTGTAATTGCCGAGGTCACACAACCGGTTTGTCCAGGTTCTTTTCGTCCTTGCCGGTACGCAAATATAAAACAAAAGTTCTTTCGATTTACAATTAACAAACTCTTTATTCTAACAAAACTTTATCCAAAAATACTCGTCCTTCCGTGGACGGTCAATGTTTCTAACCTCGGACATTTGGACGATGCCCTCAGTATCGAATGGACGCGGACCAAGAAAACCACAAGCACGGCCGAACACGTCGCTGTCTAGGACGAGAGAGAGCAAGCGGAAACAGCCGTGTTTTCCACTTCATCTATTTTCTCGTCAGCTAGGTGGTGTTGCCACCTAGCTGATTTCCCCCCGGGGTCGCATTCCGACCCTTCGCTGTTGGTTACTGCCTACTGCAGTAACCGCACAGCAATTTGGAAAGGGAAACGTGTACCTTTGTTTGAACATTGACGGGTATTCCGCGATTTTCCCGAAACTTAATTAGCACGTTACGCAAACGATATTATTGAAATTCAAATTTATCAATTTTTTTTCTACACTTTCAATATAAGAGAGTCTTCGACACTTCACATTTTATTCATTATAATGTACGTAAATCTTTTTGTTTTAACATAACATAATATCATGCGTGGATAAGGATTTCCAAAGTGTAATTAAAGCGTTTTCAATACAAACGCGATTGTTGTTCTATGAAACTTCTAGTTGGTTAGTTATGAACAGTTTCATTTTTGACAAAATTCTAGTCGATGTTTTTTAAAAATTTTCCTTTACTGACTGATTTCTAGAAATTTTTCTAAGATTTGTCAATGGTTTTTAGTAATCCGTCGCTTACTTTTAGACAAAAAAAACTTTATTTGCCTACCTCAAGAAGAATAAGTGTATGCCTTATCTCCCGACTTTGTCTAACAATTATAGTCACGCGAATTTAAAAATCTCATAACAGACAATCGGACTTGAAATTTTTTCAAGTTGCTATGATCCCTACAAAAGAATGTATAAAAATTCTTATCAGTTATAACACAAGAATTCCATTCAAATAAATTACGGTTTCTTTTTTTTAGTTAAATATTTTTTTATTAAGTTTTATTTTTTTTTTTCTTTAATTAATTTCTTAAATAACTTTATTATAAATTTGTATGTATGTATATATGTGTGTGTATGTTTTTGTGTGTAGATGTTTGTCTACTCTATTTTACATGAATTAATTATATATAAAATTATATTTGCAAAAAAACCAATGGATTTTCCATTCATGGAAATTAGTTTTGTATGCCCTCTAATAATAAATTTAAAGTGTTTTTTTACCAACATTTTCTTGCAGACTTTTATTAATATATAAATTTACATCTACAAATTATAAATATGATTTATAGAGAAAGAGAAAGAAAAATATGCGAAATTTTCTTAATTTGTAAACTTAATTAATTGATACGTCAAATAAATAAACCGTTTAACTGTTACAGACTATTTTACTTTATAATTACTTATTAATTGTATATATATATACACGAATATCTCTTATATATTACATGTCATTTATTCGTAATGTTCTATTTTATTAATAAAATATAATCGGACATACAGGACGATGATTTTACAATAGAGTTAAATAATCTTTTATACATACATATATAGTCTTTCTTTTTAATTACAAGTGTTTTTAATTTTCCTTGAAATATATGTGTGTTTTATACTTTTGGATTTCAATAGCAATATAAGTATAACAAAATAAGGCAGTTCGTTTTTTTTTTTTTTTTTTTCATTTGTATATATCTTCATATTCTTTTTTAATCTTTTTTAATCGGTTGTATTAATTTTTTTTATTCTTTTCTATTTAAATTGTTAAAGGTGGCACTTTTAAACAAATAGATTTATTTCGAAAGCAATATTTGTGAACTTTTCATATTTTTGCATATAATTATGTTTTAATATCATCTATACACCGGTTACTAATGGTACCTTTCATCATTATACACCAGGCATAGCAAGTACGCTATTTTCTTAGACATGAAATATTCAGAAAACGGCAAAGTTAAGAGAGAAAATTTTTTTTTTTTTGGATGAAAATACTTTGCAAGAGATGTATAATCTGCACAGATATCTGACTTTGATTTGAAAAAATAAAACAAAATTTACAAAATTTACTGGATTCTTTTTGAGATCATTTCCTTAGAATTTTATTACTAAACGATTGATTGATAACAAAGTAGCCTCGCATTTAAATTAAAAAAAAATAAAATCCATATTCTCGATCTAGGCCCAAGTAAAATTTGCTGGTCTGTGTAATATAGATAAAAATTATATTAAATTGTAAGCACAAAAAATATCTATACCTAATATTTTATATACCCAATCAGCGTCACGAATTATTTCGTATGAACACTTGTTGGTTTTCCACAAAAGAGGACATTTTCAGTTTATAGAAATATTTTTAAAATTAACATTTTTAGTTAAAAAACGAAAAACTGCCTGTTTCTGAAGCGTAATTTCTTTTTCATCGCTTCCCTTTGCCATTGAAGATTTGTGTCTCAAGAAAAGTTGGAGAAGCTATGTGTTCAGAATTGCTTTCTCGGTCTAAAAACGTAGCGTATGCTTCTGTAGAAGAGAACGTCCAATTTGAAAACTGGACAGCCCCCTTTGAAAAGGGGATCTCTTTTTAGATATATTTGAAAAACTTTTATAATAAAAAAGAAACTAAAAGTGTTTATGTCGTATAAATCTATGAAATCCATCCATGTTCTAATCAAATTGAAACATTTTATTTTAATTAAAAGTTTTTATTAAATAAATTAGCTAATATCGACAAGTGAAACAAAAGCAAGACGATTTATTGCCGCGCAAAACAGAAATTTGATTTGTTCGCTAGAGAGCTGGCACACTTTTAAATAAATCCAAAGATAGGAAATTTCATTCTGATTCAAATTATAAAAAAAAAAGAAGACACTGTGTGTGTTCTACGTTTCTTGAGATCGGGAAGTTTGGTACAGATTCTATTAATAGTCACAAAACTATTAAGGACTCCACTATCGAAATATAAGCAATTAAACAAACCCACTTTCATAAAACGAAAAAAGATCTTGCCATCAAAGGAGGAAAATAAAAAGAACAATAAAGAAATTATACTTGGCTTAGGATGAATATTCACTCATTCATTTATGCTTAAGGAATTTGCTTGCACATTCAGGCTTTTAAGCGTTGTTTTGTTTTAATAGTTCTTTGTTTAGATGTAAACATACATTGAACAGTGAAAAATGAACATAAGTGAAATTATAATCTTTTGTGAAATGAAATGAAATTAATGAAGACCCATAAGAAATTTGGATACAGCTTGCAAATCCAAAATATATATGTATAGTTCATAGAAAAATTAAAAATGTATCCAAAATTTCCAAACTTTTACTTCAATACTCATTTAAAATGAAAATAAAGCAGAGATTACTTTTGGTTTTATTATGTATTGTCCAAAAAAATTTGTGGTCCACCATACTGGCCAATTACAAATTGAGTCCTTTTTTAATTGTAGTCCCCAACATCCACCCCCAGTCATATAGAACTACTTTAGTATAAATAAAATGCTTACTCTTTAGAAAATAACCAAAGAATACCAAATATGCCTTTCGTTCCGAAGGTTTTGTTCCGACTTCTTACTATCAAAAATTAACCTAAATGTTTTATAACGGTTATCAGGACATTTTCGTGCACCCAACATCAGTTTATCATGGAACAAATTAAACCAATAACAGTCCTATTCGGAGATTATATAAACAATAAAAGAAAACCTATATTTTTTATACGCATTAGCGAGGGTATTATGTATGTTGTGTTATAAAGTTCGAAACAAATAAACATTTAAATATACTTTAGCATATTTTGCTTTGTCTATCATTCCGACTGATCGGCTGAATCATGTTGTGCAGCTGAAAACCGAGAACCTATGTCGTTGTTACGTTAACTAGACATGGAACATGATTGGAATGAGCCGTGGGCCGTAGGAGTTATAAAATTTGATTTATACATACAAAATAATATAATTTATAGTTTAGTGTAGCTGTTTCAAATGCTTGATCGGTAAGGATGTAACTTTGACCAATCGGGCATATGTCTCTTAGGCTTTAGTAAACTTCAAAACCAGTTAAAGGCTTGAGGTACTTACATTACTTTTTAGTTTTCTATATTTCCTAACATTTGCTTCTTCATGCCAAGCATTCGTTTCAATCATAACAAGCAAAAAAAAAAAAAAGAAAAAAAAAAAAAGTAAAAAAAAAAGAAGTAAAAAAGAAAAAATTCACAGAGATGGAGAAAGATGGATCGATAACCGGTGTACGTCTGTATGTGATTTTAAAATATATCATTAAATAATTGAATATATTTTTAAAATAAATTTCTAGTGTTATTTAAAAACAGATTGATGACTAGTTTTTTAAACCATCATGGAAGTAATTATAAATAGGACTTAAAAACTAACTTAAATACTAAAACTTAACACTTTCGTTTAAATAATTTCCCCACACACACAAATGTTTGTGTCTTCGTAAAGATTCTTTTATTGTACTCATCACTTAGTTTTTCTTAAACACATAGAGCCATCTGACGCTAAGTAAACATTTTTTATGAATATGCGTCGAGAAAATTTCCTACTTTCTTGGGCCAACATTTCGATCAATGTGAACTAAGACATATTATATCCGGCAATCGCAATATAGTGATGGGGTAGGTGAGAAAATATTCATTATGCAAATATATCTGATTAATTAATACGTTTCGCGTAGAAAATCTGTCATTACAATCAAAATCTAATTAAGATAATGCTATGAGCACAATAAACAATAATCTGCTGTAAGAGTCATAATCAAATTCTACAGACTTTGTTAGGACATCGATCTCAAGAACATATACTTAACACTAACATTAAATTCGTCATCAAGTTGAAGTAACTAGTAACTTTCATATTAGTATGGATTTAAAACTTATTTGCCACTTAATTAAGTCTTTTCAACAAGAATAATATAATACGATATTGCGCGATCTGATCATCGAAAGTAGATCAATTTCTTTGTGAAAACTGTACCATTTAGTTGAAGTTAAAATTTGTTATAAAATTGAATTGTTTTTCTACATATTTTGAAAATTCACTTCACTAAAACTCGATTTCTTACCTCTCTTATTAATGAATGTTTTTAGAAAGAGTTTTTTTTTTTTTTTTTAAAGTTTTCCCAAACAAAAAATATCTTAGTGTGGCTTCGTCGAGACGAATTGATACGAGCAGTTAATGCTACTGCCAAGATTATTAGAAGATCGTGATGAAAATTTTATTGTTAATCATGAATTCGGCTCTAGAATTTTAGATTTTTTTGCTGTTTTCTCTGTTATTTCTCAACACGTAAAGAATGCAGTAAAGTAGTTGCGTTTTAGGAAGAAATCTTCGAAGAAACAGAATAGAGAAGAACGTAGAAGAATGGTTTTACTATACTTGGAAAGCAAACTAATGGCAAAAATTTATTTAAAAAAAAATTATAATAAGAAAATATGTCTAGAATACAATGAAAAACTTTAACGCACTTTGAAGAGTAGTAGGATGGAGGAGTGTGGTGTTTTCAAAAAGTTAATTTAAAAATTTATTAAGAGATATTTGAAAAATTTTAATTAAACGCTGTTTATAGGAAATGATTGCCTTCATCAATATTTTTAGAATCCCTAGCACTTCTCCCACTACTGACTTATACACTGTACGGTTTTTCTTTTCTTTTCGTATAAATTCCAATTTGCACCACCTGCACGACCTCAAATTCAATAGGTATTTCGAATATGGTTCGGGACTTGGCTTTTTTTTACATTGTTCAAAAATAATTTTTTTAATGCTTAATAATCTCGTTAAATATTATCCCACTTGATCTTTTTTTATCAAAAAAAAAAAAAAAAAAAAAAAAAAAAAAAAATGATCTGACTCTGATTCTGGAAAAAAAAAATGATCT
>KK351066.1:326069-359564 GCA_000671755.1 Glossina brevipalpis | reverse complement strand
GCTCGCATAGCAAAAAAAAAAAAAAAAAAAAAAAAAAAAACACACACACACACAGAGCCATAGTGAAGTCCCTAATGATCCTTAAATCCATACGGAAATTTTGTACTCTTGTTAGGATTTATTATAGATCCTGTTCCGTGCATCAGAGAGTTACAAATAGAATGTTAATTTTAATAGCCCACCATCTTGCAATATTGTATTGTAAACCATAGACGGCTGCAACAGCAAGCAGTAATGAAAATGATTATGACACCAGTCCGGAGCAAAGGAAAAAAAAATACAAAATAATATATTAACAGAAATGCCTACATACACACACGCATGCATTAATAAATATATGTAAGTACATTAAAATGTCTTGGATGCCTACATACATACACATATACACATATAAACATAAGTGAATATGTATAGATAGTTATGCTTAATGTTTCTCTGCGCGTATTGCATTTTATGTGGCACGCACAAAATACATAAAGTGTTTTGTTGGATTTGTTGAGTAGCGCCTGCGTTAGTTTTGATCGTTTTTTTTTTTTACTTGAGAAAACCATTTATTGAAGAAAATTTACTAAAATATATATATATATTAATCAAAAAAATATTTTTTCATCATTTTTTACAACTTCTTCCCTTGTCTCCCTCTGGCAACATGACGAAAACGTATCGGAGGAAGGACTCAAGATTTTTTTATAATTATCGATGATTTGATCCATTTTCACACTTCTTTAACTTTGTGGCCAAGTCACACTGCATTGTTTTAAATAAGTGGTAATCAGAAAGCGTTATTCTGATGAATACGTTAGTTGCGGCAAAACTTCTGCAAAGGTGTATTCTTGACTCTTGACTCTTATAATGTGTGGCCGGGCCGAGCGTTGTCTGGTCTTTTTTACAACTGTATATCGTCCAATTGACCTCGGTAGACATTTGCAATAACAACTTCATTCGGTTTTAGCAGCCCGTAATACATTACATCTTGGTGATCTCGTCAATGCAATTTTGAGCGTTCCATGATTAGTGTGCGTCCGTGGTACACTGAATATTTCAATAATATCGAAAATACTAAAAACTACTGCTATTTTAGGTCGAGGAAGCTCAAAATCATCGAATTTAACTATTATGTACACTCTGGTATCTCTCACATTACTCTATCATTTCTTGCCTTTAGAAGTGGGTGATCAAAATTAACGCAAGCACTTAATATGTAGTTGTTATGAGCATTAACAGCACTGCATACATCATGCTGAGCTCACACATTAACTGCACCTTACACACATATATTCTGTAGCTTGAAAATACATGCAGCAGCAACAGCAGACAGACAGCAATGACAAACGCAGCAGCAAGCGACTAGTCTTTGTTGTTGCTTTATGAAGAAGAAAAGAAAAAAATGAAGAGCAGAGTAATATATATATGCGTTTACAAATATACGCAAGATATATGTACATATATATACATATATACATGTATATATATATATATATACATATATATATACATATATATATACATATATATATACATATATATATACATATATATATACATATATATATACATATATACATATACATATATATATATATATATATACATATACATGCTTTTATAAGAGGCTCCAAATTGGCGCCGTTTGCCACCGCATGTTTTAAATAGTCCAGTTTAGATAGATATACGCATAGGCCTACTATATACATATATATATATATATATATATATAATGCTCTTTCCGTCGCTTGTCGATTTTGTTGTTACTATTATTATGATTATGAATATTATTATTATTTATTTTTTGACTTTTGCCGACTTTATTTTGTGTGTGTGTGCACTGTTTCGATCTTTATTTTTTTCTTTTTTGTTCCTGTCCCGTCGACACAGTTTTTTTAATATTTTTATGCTGTTATTTTTGTTCATTCATTCACATGTGGTCGTTATTACGTTTATTAAATTCTTTAAACGTTTCGTTATATTTAGACCTTTTTTTGATAACAAATTATTTAAAGAGAAAAAATACAGTGCATTTATCATTAATGAGCAAATTAAGAGTATAAAAATTTCTCATAATTTAATAAATTAATAAATTTTATCATAAATTAATAAATTTATGATAAATTATTAATTAATTTATTAATAAATTTATTAATTTATGATCAATGAATAAACACCAAACTTAAATGATTATTAACAATTTCATGCATAAATTTTTTTTTTTTTTTCGATATAGGACCAGGAGAAAGTGGTAAAGAGAGAGTAGTGTTTGATTTACATGTTCGATAGATCTCTGTGTCATACGATATATAGGCAATTTTGAGAAAAGTAGTTGGGAACGCTTGGAAGGCCTTATGATCTTGTCGCAGGACTTAATCGGTAGACAAATCTCTTTTATCTCAGTAGAACTTTTGCCCTGGATATACCTATACATACAACAAAATGATCATAACGAGTGATCTTAGTGTTAGCAATACGTTGATCAACTTTTTGAAAGTGTTCAGGCATGCGAGTCTTGGATTTGGTGTTCAGGCATACGAGTCTTGCATTTGGTGTTCAGGCATACGAGTCTTGGATTTGGTGCATGTTACTTATAAATACCGGCAAGGATTCGCTATATAAACCTCCTTTCGAAAACATGATCTATATTTCGGGTTTTCCTTGCTTAGATTACGAAAGACATATAAGTAACATGTTCACGCTTTCTTATTAATTTTTTTTCTTTAATGAAATATGCTTAGAAATGCGATCATGACTTTAATAGCAAAACCGTAACAAAGTGAAGACAGCCCATGCTATAACGGTGAAGTTGCAACATTTTCTTAGTCGGGTCTTAAGATTAACGGTAGTCAATACCATAGCAATAGATTATTTGTGCAATTATATCGTTTTACAGTTTCCGATGAAGCAAAAATTGTCGAAGAAACCATCGAGATCTACCTATTGATTCTTAATTTGCAATATCTTCTTTCAAATCAACCAAATGATTCTAGTTATTGTGTTACATCAGCAAGGAAATTATGGTTGCTTCCTTGTATTATTTATAGAGATATTCTTTAAAACTAATTATTTCAATTGAACCTGATCTTAAAGGAAAGTCAATCTAAAAAGATAATTATAAAGCATGAATTTCTGATTACAACAATACCTCAAATAAGAGATCGGTTCAAAAATTTGTTTGGAAAAAGTCAAAGACATCACGGGACTACAATTCGTTTTTGAAGATCGTTTTTTTTTTCATTTTATTGAAAATAAATTTTGAAATTATTTTATTCGAATTATCGTCCTTTCTTCGCTACCGCTTTCCTCGTGAATTGGTTAGAAGGTACCTTTGGCGCCTTCAAGAAAGGATAACTTGTCATTTAAAGCTATCCGCTAAAAATCTTTTCCAAGATTAAGTTCATTTTCAATAAGAATTTTTGACAAAATTGAAGTCGGTATCGTAACTTTTACGGCTACACTGATATCAGACATGATGACAGAATATTTATGCAAGCGAACTAACAGGGTAACTTAACTCGACTCGAGAATTAGATTCTGATAGTATAGGGTCTTTGAAGTTTCATTCTGGATGTTACAAACGCTTTGAAAAAATAGATATGCTTCTAATACGGCCATGATAGGTATGAATATTTTCGTAATTTATTATTGCCAGGAGATCTTGTGGTGAAATTTTCTATTCCACCACGCTTCTAATGTAAATTGAATTGATTTTCTCGTACATTTTTATTACTCTACTCTATCTATTAAGATTTATTTTAAATTATAAAGACAGAATGTACAGATTGGAGCTTTGTATCCGTCCAAATAATTCATGTAATGTTTCACGAAAAGTGAGCTTTCAATCAAGTTCCAATTTTCAATATAACATAATAAAAAACTTTGAAGAATGTGTGTATGTGTGTGTGAAAGAATTTTTGATAAATAATTGTTTGTATTAAATTTAAATAACGTCGCCTTCATGTCGTGGACTCCTTCCCATCAAAAATTTTTTCAAGGCTTCACTTTTATTAGGTTGAAAGCTCGGCATTTTATTCAAAACTTTGTTTTGGACTGTAGTAGTAGAGCTTAATATATATATAATATTAATATATATATATATATATATTATATATATAATATTAATATATATATATATATATATATATATATTTAATCATCATTGAACTTGGCCAACTAATATATTTTAATTTGTTCTTATGTGTTGTTAGGGGAATCATCTTTAGCTTGCAACTTTTGTTTTTTCTCATATTTCATGTATTGTTTTAAAGTATAACTGTTTTTGGTTACTAAAAAAAATTTGGTTTCCTTTTTGCAAAGTCATGAATGACTGTGTTTATAAGTTCAGGTACGATTAAATAGATGATTATGGCAATTAAAATGCTTACATTTATTATTGCAAGCAGGCTTCGCTATTTAAATTCAATCAAGATGGATAATTATGCCAATGGTTTACTGTCATAACTAACAAACTTTATGCAGAGAAATTTAAAATAATAGTTTTAGTATTCGGAAAGACTATACCGGATGCATTTAATGCTGTTTGCCACCTACGTTCCCTTGAAATTGCTAAGATTTACTTTCCATATAAATTTTTGACTTTCAGAATTACAACGATAAATGAACAGAATAAGAATAACTTAGAGAAGTACACTTATTATCACACTACTGTAACAATTTGGTCGCGAGACACATCTTGGCAGACGACGAGGCGCTTCAAAGTTAAGTGCACCGCTTACTGGCCCTGAATGGTTCTTTATTCGACTGCGACAAATTTCAAAAATTCCAATAGACAATTGATAGTATATTTTTAACGAAGATCTCAAGATGGTAGAGACGAACTTGTGACACATGTAGGCTTCTCGCGGTGACAATTAAAAATGAAATGAGAAATGAAATGAAATTTGTTAGCTCAAGACCCTGAAGAGTGTGAAATGACCAAAATATTCACGCCATTTCTTTGGCGTACTTCTTCTAAAAATTTGCATTTTGTTAGTTGTACAACAACGCACGTTATCTTATGAATTACAAGTTAAGTTTTTATTTAATTATTTATTTATTTCGTTATTTAGGTATTTAGTTATTTAGTTGTTTAGTTATTTAGTTAATTTTTTATTTATTTAGTGTTTTAGTTATTTATTTATTTATTTAGTGTTTCAGTTAGTTATTTATTTATTCATTTAGTTATTTAGCTATTTAGTTATTTATTAATTAGTTATTTAATTATTTAGTTACTTATTTATTTATTTATTTAGTTATTTAGGTATTTAGTTATGTAGTTATTTATTTGTTTAGTTATTTAGTTATTTATTTATTTATTCAGTTATTTATTTATTTAGTTAGTTATTTAGTTATTTATTCACTTAGTAATTTAGCTATTTAGTTATTTGTTAATTAGTTATTTAGTTATTTATTGACTTAGTTTTTTAGTTATTTAGTTATTTAGTTACTTATTTATTTATTTAGTGTTTTAGTTATTTATTTATTCAGTTATTTATTTATTTATTCAGTTATTTAGTTATTTAGTTACTTATTTATTTAGTTATTTATTTATTTGTTGAATTATCTTTCAAATCATAGGACCTCATTTTGTGCTTATTTATCAAGTTAGATATATTTTAACTAAAGCCTTCTTTTATATCAATTATTCATAAAATTTGTTTATGAATTTATGTATTTTTAATAAACAAAGATTAATAATCTCGTTAATAAGTTTTTAATTTCAATTTATTTGTATTTCTCTCTAATAGCAAATAACAAATTTATAACATTATTTAGGCGTACTGTTGGTTGTATATTTATTTTTGAGATAAGAGCCTACAGATCATATAGCACACGCAAGCGTGGGAATATAACGTTTTTGTGTAAATGTTTCTCTTAGTAATATTCAAAAAATTTATGTTCACTTGGAGGGAAAAAGATTGCACATGCAAAATACTTGTTATCAAAAGTAACATATGATTCCTGATTGAATTAAAAAAAAAAAAATCTATGATAAATATTTTGGTCAAATATTTAGCCGCTCCCACGCGTCTACGAGCTAGCAAACACAAATGCAATTATCTTCAATTAAAACCGAACACATATACATATATGCAAACATAACGAACAATAAAATTTCGACAGATAATGTTGATAAACACATGAAGGTTTGCACGCTAAACTTAACCACGAATAACGTTAACAATAGCAACGAGTATGTTCTTATGTGTTTTGCAAGTTTTATAAATTATATTTTAAAACACTCAACCAATTAGGTATAATAATTTTTTATATTGTTTGTTACTGACAGAAATAAGTATCTCGGAATTGCCAGAAATATCTACATTTTCTTGGTCAACCAAAAAAATTTGGTTAGACATAGGAAAACAATGAAGTAATCTTGAGAAAAAGTTTTGCAATATATTTTCACCAAAACTTATATAATCTTTGACAGAAATTCAGAAATTTAAAGATGAAAGGAGTTCGCAAGGCTCATAGTATGGAAGGTTGAAACGGTTTAAGTGTGGTGTCCGTTGTTAGCTTACTTTATGACGTAAATTTAAAGTAAAAAGCCTTAATATCTTAAAACTTAGTTCAAGCATTGTTTTCTAATGCCGTCGTCTGTATTAAAGTAAAGTTTCATTTTACAAGTACCTGGGAAAATCTTCGCTTGTTTAGTTATTTTATAGTGCTTTCTCTATTAGCTACGTTGAAGACATTTCTGGCATTTAATGTTATGACAGTGCAGAGATGCTATTCGTTGTTACTTTTTGTGCTTCTGTGACTACTTCCTCAATAGCATCAGATGGCAGGTCGTCGCTTTTCGACAAATCGAAGGAGCTTAGAAAAGCTCCTTCGGTTCTTTAGCTTCTTTTTTTAACCCATTTAGCAATAGTTTCTTGAGGAGCGTAAGCTATTTGTCTAACGACTCTCTAGATTTGGATGTAACAACAACTATTCTTTGTGCAGTGTTATGACAGCACAAACTGAACGTGCTGCGAATTAAATCCATCCATCTTTTAGCGACCAAGTCCATTATTTTATTTAGTATTTTATTCAGCCATGGGATCTTCTTGCTTTTTAAAGTTCGACATATTGATTGGATTTCCTCCATTGTGATTATCCTAGTCAGCAAGTATGTAGTACGTAGTGCACGTATATACATATGACAGCGCACTACCAACTAGTGGCGCTACGATATTTGGGCAAAAGCATCTCAGAACCATTTTCGCATTACCTCGAGATGGTACCATATGGTTCGTTGATCCCTATTAACCTTATTCTGCATTTCCTTTTCCTTGAATGCGATTACATGCATGTACGTATGCACATATGTACATATTAAGTGATGTTAAACATATATAACCTATAGACAGGTTTGGTTGTAAATAATATTTTATCTATTATTAGGTTCAATATTTCCTTTAGTATTTTACTGATTCATTCGTAACAATTAATTATTTATTGTAAAAAAAATGAATGAGAACATTTTTAACAATTATCTAAAAACTAATTTTTTTTTTTAACAAATTTTAAATAAAACGAAAAATTGTCAACAAAATTAATTACCGGATGCTGCTGATAGTACAACATGTTTTGTAAAGTAAGATCATCTCATTTTCAAATAAAATATAAAATTAGTTCATCTAAAAAAAAAAAAAAAAAAAAAAAAAAAAAAAATAAGACAAAACAAAAGCAAAAACCAAACCCAAAATAAAAACCGTACAAATGGTCACTACTACTGTTTAATGTTTGTTTTTCAAATGTTTGCAAATTTATATTTGTCGTGTCGTTGTTATTATTGCAGTTGACTCCCGTCGTCTCTCGCACAAATTGATAACTATTTAATTACAAATTTAATTGCAGTTATTTCGTGTATACACGTAGCTATAGAAAATTTTTTGAATTTCATTTAAATGTTTAAAAATTGTGTGTGCATATGTATGCTTGTGTTTATGCATTTAATTCATGCGAATATATTTCGCTTAACTTCCCTTAATTATCTTTAACATTTCATCAGTTAAATATTGGAAACATTTTTAGTTTATAGTCATACAATTTGGGATTTTGTTTTGTTCTCTAGATACTCGAGTTGCATTTTTTTTGTTTTGTAAATTTTTTTTATATATTTGTACGATTTTTATTTGATAATCAACTATTTTCTCAATATAAAATATCAAGGGTCTGCTGATTGCTGTACTGGGTAATAGGGAAGCGAATACAAAAATTTTTGTAATAATGAGCTTGTGTTTCCTCAAATATCAATTTTTTTTTTTTTTTTTTTTTTTTTTTTTATTATTATTTTTATTATTATTATTATTATTATTATTATTATTATTAGTGCATTAATTTACAATCTATCTATCTAAAAGATAATAAGTAAATGTTATGGATAATTATGGATAAATATAACAGAGGTTATTGTTCCCTAAAGTGAACAATATAAAATATAAATATAATATGGGAATAACTTAAAATGAGCGTTATATAAAATGAAGAAGATAAATCGAATTATTATAATAAATAAATATAAATTAATTACTAAATGGGAGATCCAATATATGGCATCTTTTTAATCTTCTTATCTCGTTGGATTCATCTAAAAGATATATTGCCAAAATATATGTATGATTACTCAATCTGTCTAGGTATTTAGAGGAAAGGTGATGAATTTGATTTCTAACAAAGGGAATATCCAGATCATCATGAATCGTTTTGTTACGGACGAACCATGGAGCACCATTAGCAATAAGACGAAGTGTCTTAGATTGATATTTTTGGAGTATTTCGATATTTGAGTTATTTGTTGTTCTCCATAATTGTAAGCCATAGGTCCAAATAGGTCTGAGAATGCTCTTGTATACCACATACATTTATTTCTCAGATTAAGTTGAGATACTGGACGAATTAACCAATAGAACCGTTTAGTTTTTAAATCAAGTTGTTGGCGTTTAGCTTTTACGTGATTTATCTATCTATCCATGTTCACTTTTAGTCAATGTGCAGGCCAAGATTTTTCACGCAATTATTAGTTGGGATGTTATCGCCATTCAAAAATAGTGAGGGACGGGAACCCTTGAACGTAATATGCGCGGATTTTTCAGGGTTCATCTTGACGTTCCATTCGTTTAGCCAAAGCGAAATGTTGTTGAGATGAATTTTATATCGAAAATTTGAGGAAAATTTAAACTCATCGTCTGCTGGAAAAAACTTCGGAACATTTAATGACCATTACCGATATTACCATTTACCAAACATAACTGTTTAATGTGGACAGACTCTGCAAGGAATATGTTGATCCACATCTCAAGGTGAATTTCATTCATTGTGATGTAGTATTCATGCGCCCATTAATTTTTCTATAGTTAGTTATCAGTTATTCCGACCGGTCGGATGGAAAACGAATGAAAATTGGTCGCGAGATTCATATTCAGACGCTTTAATCTTTTCCCTTTTTTTGCAATGAAAATCATTGCAAAACTATTTAATTAATTTTTTATTAGTGCTTCTTGAAACCATAATTAAATTGTTATGAAGATGACGATCATAACGATAATAAGCGTTTTCAATCTCTCGTCAGTTAGCGGAAGTATTGTAATTGTATTGTGTGGATGTGTGTATATGAAACTTTTTTTTTTTTTTTTTTTTAATAAAATAAATGCCATTGGGAGTGTGTTTACGATTACAGCTTTTGTGAAAGTCTGTCCATCTATGAAGTGAGTGAGTGAATTGGCAAATCAGTCATTCATTCATTCATTCATTCAGGCAGGCAAGCAAGCAATCAAGCGGACGAGTAATTTAAAACCTAGTAAATCAAGTGTTTTTAAGTTTTTCTATTATTATTTCTTGTTTTTCAAATAAAATGCTTGATTAAAGATAACGACAACAACATCAAACATCCACGTGTATTATTATTCATATTTTTTACAAATTGATGTTAAGGCCTTAGTAATAAAAATTTCATATTGCAGGGCTGATGTTATTATTATTATTCGAAATTCAATAAATTAAAAAGCTAACACCTTACAATTTTATTTTATTTAAAGGCAAATTATCTTATTCTAAAGAACATGTGTTGTTGTATGCATTTGCAGGTATAATGAGCGATAGCGCGCACGTTTCCAAGATTAAGTATTAAAGACGCATTTGTCATGCATTGGCGACACTAAATGTCATCTACATTGACATGTATCTAGCACACAACTCAACCACTCATTCCACTTCTCCATCCTCCATTCTCTTCTCAACAAACAACATCAGAACTATTTTTCTATTATTTATTTATTTATTTATTTAATTTTTTTTTTTGCAAAAACAATACAAAAACGAATAAGAAAATTATTTCGCGCTTTGAGGTTAAGCTAGAGTACGGTGATGCAGTAATTTACTAAGAAAGAAATTTCAATATAAAATATTGATCGTAATATTGATCAACAGTAATTATAAAACCGATTTGTTTATCTCATTGCTGAGTACAAACTACAGAGAGTTTCATAATCTCTTTCGATATCCTGCAAAAACACCGCTAACAGTTCCTTCTACATATTTAATTTTTAACTGATCGTATCTTAAATGATACTTTCAATCTCATTAGCAATCAATGAGTTCATTTACTTTTTACGAAACTAATATATTTCATTTAGTAGGTTTTATTCATGTTTTTTGTAGTACATCTTATTACCCAAATGTTAAGTTGATATAATTTCAATATTTATGTTTTAAGCAGATATTCGCTTGCTGTAGTGAATTCGTGTGCCTAGCGCTTCCCTTATCACCTATTAATTGCCAAATTTTCCTTATTGTTTACTTCGTGTTTATTTCCTAAGATATTAACTATCATCTGAAAATTTTTATTTGTAACTCAAATAAATAAACCAATAAATATATTAGGTTGGCGAAAAAAAAATCCATTATTTTAATATGAACTTCAGGACTTTATTTAACATGCTCGGATTGTCCGATTTGGGTCAAATATGCACCGTTTTGGTGTATGATTCGTTCCCATTTTAAAGGTAACTTCAAAATGCCTCTCTCATAGAAGTCCTGGTCTCTATTTGCAAAAAACTCTAGTAGTCGATTTTCACAATCCTCCCTTGATTCCAATTTTTTATCATTAAAGAAATTTTGCAATGCAAGAAAAAGATGATAATCGCTTGATGCCAAGTCCGGACTGTATGGCGGATGCATTAAAACTTCCCAACCAAGCTCCCGAAGTTTCTGGCGAGTCACTGTAGATGTGTGTGGCCTAGCGTTGTCCTGGTGGAACACGACACCTCTCCTGTTGGCCAATTCTGTCCGTTTCTGGTCAATCCCTATCTTCAAACGGTCCAGTTGTTGACAGTAGAGATCAGAATTTAAATTTTGTTATGAATCTGTAGTTGTGTTCAAACTTTCTATTCATCTTTGACCCTTTTCTGGCGGTGTTGTTATAAGTTTGTACCTCAAAACATTTTATAATTTCCTAAAATTTTTCTTTTAGATTAATTTCATGCTTTTTTTGAATGCTCCTCATGCTTTTGCCCAACTTATTAGCAAATATATGTGCTTGAAGTCTCACAATTTAGATCATTTCCATGATGTTTAGAGAAACGAAAGTGACTAAATGCTACGTTAGTCAGGTATGTAGTAAAATTTGTTATAATAAAAAAAAAAAAAAAATTAATTAACTGTGGAACTTGAACAGCCGCCATCATCGTAAAAAAATAAAAAAAATGCATAAAAAAATATTGGAAAATTTTCTCTTAATTACGGTATGCCAGTGCGTCGCAATTATTATGATGTAATTTTGTTATGCTTTGATTCACTTCTGATGTATTTTTTTTTTTTATTTTTATTTTTCTATATTTAATTTTCTTATTATTTTTTTACTTTTATTTTTTATTTATTATAAAAAAACATATGTTTTGAAATTTTTTATACCTTTGAATTTTTGTAGACTTTTGCAGGAATTATGCGCGCATCAGTACAAACAACACATCTTTGGGATGCTTTACAAAAATATGGAATATATGGTCACACGGGGTCTATCTCTTTTGAATGTTTCATGAACGTAATAACAGAATTGTTATATTACTATTCTAACAAAGACAATAGTGCTCTAGATCCTCTCTTTTTTTAAAACATTTTTTTCAACGTTTAATGGTATTTTTGGCTAAATTAATTTGTTTAAATAATACGCACAAAAACGGTAAATGATTAGTTTAGTGGTTTATGTGTCTCCACTAAATATCAAATATATAAGTTAAAATGAATTAATTAGCGCAAAAATTGTTTTTTGTTCGCGCATTAATTGTTGATACCGCTATCAACAAAGCAAACTTAACAGTTAATTTGGATTTTCACATTAAATTCAGTGGACCATTACCAGTTAAATTGTGATCACTCAAATGCAACTCTGTCGGTTTATGTATATATATATATATATTTAACTAACTGTACGCTACCGTGAATGGTCATTTGATATATAGCCTGCGTTCTCCTCTTCGCCTACTGTTGCACTATTGTATGCAATTCATAGTTTGTGATTAGTGTTATAAATTATCTCATGACTGCTCTCTGGGGAATGTGTTGGGTGCTTTTTTTTGTTTAAGATTGGAATTTTTCTTTCTTATTTTTTTTTTTTTTTTTTGAGCTATTATATAAAACGTGGATGTTTAACTGTAAATAGTTCTATTACGTATATATAATTATATATAAAAAGTTTTTAGCGCGTTTTCTTGTATTCTTTTGCTGTTGTTCGCTATTGAAAATCAATTTTGTGTTTTCTGTTTACAGGTGTTACTTAAATTTCCGATTCCTACGGTATTTTAACTCCCAACGGTAGCTTTGTGAAAAATTATAGACTTTTAATGCTTTAATATGTGTGTTAATTTGCTGTTCGCACACGCGTGCTCTGTTTGCAAAAAGGAAAAAAAAACGTTGATTTGAGCGCACACATAGAAAAGCTTTTTTTTTTTTTTTTTTAAATGCCTGCTGGAAATCTATATATACAATATATTTATTATAAAATATGGTAAAAAATCGTAAATTGCTATTAAATTATATCTATAAACTATTTAATCTTAGTTTTTTTTTTTTTTTAACAAGTCTAAAAAAACCAACAAATTACTGAATCGTATCAAAGGAGCGCACACAAAGCACCTACTTATTATATGTGTGAATTTTATTATTTTTTAAAAGTTTTTTTTCTTTTGGGAAATGGGTAATGGGAAAGGGTTGTGTTAAGCATAAAAAAAAAATTGTACAGATAACGGAAATATTATAGCAATAGTAGTCATCGCGAAATTTTCCATTTCTTCACGTAAGTGAACTTATGTACTTTTCAGGCATGGGGGAAATAGATTACCCCGCTTTGAGTTCTACGCTTCAACATTTTTTTAATATAAATAAATTGTTTATCACTCATATGGCTTGCGCCAGCGCCAGTGTACATAGGTCGGTTGATCAGATAATAAGAATTTTTTTGAAAATTCTCGAAAAAAAAGCATCCTACCAAAGCAACACTATTTTGACTTTACATACTTTTGTCAGTGTAATTTCTACTTTGAAAAGAGCACTGACACAGGACGTATCATTAAATAAAAGTGTGGCGATTTCTGTTTCCCTTTGTTATTATCGGGATCCAGTATCTTTTGAGTCTTTTAAATGTTTGTATTGTGAATTGCAAGCAATCATTGAAAACAGAGTAATTACGGCACGATAATGCTATCGTGTTTCGTAAAAAAAAAAAAATTGGAAAACGAAACTCTAGGAAAGGTTTTATGATCAGCCGTTTTGCCTTTAAAATATAAGTGAACTGCACCCAAAATTCGCTATGCAATTTTGTTGGCTTTTTTTCTTCACATGTTGTTCAATACTTATTGGACTTATTGGAAAGCTGAGACTTCGGGTCATCTGCGACGTCGCTTCAACCTCAATGGAGAAATTTGTTCAATGTATAAGCTCATGAAAGATGCTTAAGATATGAAGCTTGAGTACAGCCCATTGAATCGTTAGTTGAGCATCGTAAAGTTATACTCGATCTAAATTTTGAAATGCTCGTCATTAGCGAGAAATTTTTGCCACTCAATTCAAAAGGTGATGCTGCTAAATCTTTACGAGCGATGAACAAGGGTTGCCTTACGATATTCAAAGCTCAAAAACCATGATCCAGTTTGGTGCGACCAAACGAAAACATCACTGGAGAACGGTATCAACAACTGACGCAATTAGGACAAAGCATCGGCACAATACACTAAAACTCATTAGATCTTGAGTTTTCAGTATAATGAAATTCAACCTCATACACCAAAATTCGCTAAGGAAATGTTAGCAATCTTAGTCTCTGGAGTACGTTATTTTCTTCTGTTATAGCGTTATTCCTTCTGACTGGTTACAATCAACTAATAATTGGGGCAGGACTTCCATTCTTACAACGCGATACTTAAAAATTACATTTTTTCTACTATAGCAACAAAGCGCGATTTGTCTTTTGCTTGCGCAATTTATATATCATAATTAAGGGTGTGAAGATAAATTCGAATTTAACTAGCAAAGACATTTACCATTAACATTAACAGAGCTCTGTAAAAGCATTAATCTAGCTCTGTAAACCAATAAGCGTCAAGCTATATTTGGATTTGGAAACTCACTCCGTCCAAACTAAGATACCTAAGAAACTTTTCTAATCATCATGTGAATCTACATGGAATAACCTTTAAAACAATATACGAAATGTATCCGTTACTTTAGTGAATTCCTTTCAATAAATGCTTGAATATCGATATATCGACTGTAGTCGACCAAACAAAATTAGCCATATTAGAAGCTCTAGTGTGGCCAAACTAGAAAATATCAACGATATTCATATACATCACGTGAATGTGTATGAAAATAGCTTTCAATTAAGCTAAGTGAATTCAAATTCGGTTTTCCAGAAGTATTTTTAAAAATTTTTTAAAATTTAGTACCACAGCATAACCCTACTATGGAAAAACAGTTAAGTTACAGACTCTAGTGCGGCTAAACTAGAAAATGTCAACGATATTCATATACATCACGTGAATGTGTATGAAAATATGGCCACAGTGGCCTCCCAAATATTGTTCTTATTTTACCGTATACAGAGCAATTTTCAAAGTCCAATAAAATCTTTCGAAAAGCAACTTGATATAAGCTATACATTGTTGGAAAGGGTATTCAAGGAATCAAGTAATCACACAAAACAAATTTCGTTTTGTTGCAGTACTTGGTTTGGCCACAGTGGATAATTAAACTTCGGCTTTTTGAATGTCATATATGACATAGCAGAAAAACTTTTTTATATCAAATTTTACCCAATTAACAAAAATTGATGTTTTGTTTGTCATATTCATTCAAAAAAATTTCAAAATAGTGCTTTTTTAACTATATTTGATATAAATCCTTCCAAGACTTTTGTTAATAGGATTCTGTTAACCGCTTAACAGACCTCTGTTAACACTTTTGGTTTGTGACTTTGCTAGTTATATTTAAATATAACTTACCAACCTTTCTTTATTGTTTTAATTGGTTTAAATCCAATGTTGACATTATCTTGTTTACTTGACCAAATTTGCTCAAATAGCTTCTACGATTAAAGAAATATAGGCCGCCATTAACTTAGAGACTTCTACTTGATGAATCCATCGTCAGTATATTTCTAATGCGAGCTCAATTCTACTTCCTCTATGAGTAGAGGATGATACAATTTTAGTTTAGTTTAGTGCCCGTAGGAAAACATGTGCACAAATTACATATATAAGCCAATCTTTGTCTGCATGGATGTGTTTGACTTTCTAGCGGAAGTCACGTAATTACTAATTTACTTTACTTTTTTAAACATTCTCATGGCTTTCATCATTTTCTTCGAATGTCATGCATATGAATATATCTTAGCTCTCTGACAGTGTGAATGCCTTGCAAATAACCAGAACTGTCCAATCTTTTGATTTTAATGAAAGAAAAAGATTAAATGCACGCTTCTGTTTAATTTAAAAAAAAAAACTAAATTTAATGCAATGAAATGAAGTTCTTTTTTGATTAAGAAGTAGTACAAGAAGTACATCGCTCGATCATATAAAGCCAGGATGTAAGTTATATATAGAAGACATTGACTGATTTTCAGTGTAACACAGGATAAAACATTTTCAGCAGCGTAGCAGAGAATTCATTTAATTAATATAGGGACCCAATGGTTGGACAAACGTGACTTCTGTTTCTGTTTGTACTACAGTTGAATTTCAATCATATGTGTTAACTCATTCATAGAGTTTTAGCCTTCATCTTTCATTTCATTAGAATGAATACTATGGGTTTGGTGTGTGCAGCAGCAATAACAGCATCAGCAGCAACAAGTTATCTGAATTTCTTTCATTTCAAAGAAAAAGACGAAAAAATCCCCGACTGCCATAAACATTTTCATAAAGTAAAATATAATATACATACATACACACAAAGAGCGAATAGCTTGGTATATATACCAACAAAATGCGTATACGCGTACATGTACATGATTGTTTGCTCCTGGCTGCAATAAAAGCAGGTTTGAGGCATGTCGAGATCTATACAAGACTTTCGAAGTCTATGCATAATGCGTGCATAAATGTTGATGATGAGTACAGACTGTAAAGATTAATATGCAGTTAAATGTTCCTTACGTTTGAAGAGAAAGAAAACTCTGAAAACGTCATTAACTTGTGCGTGGGATATATTTATATATATATATGTGTGTGTTAAATTCATACATTACATGAAATATCAAAGCCGCTTAGTCTACGAAAACCATTACTAACTAAAGTATTCAGAATATTCTAAAATAATCTTTAAAGAAACGTTGAATGAACAGTTTACGCTTTGAATGTTTATACAACAACAAGTACCTCTACCCCTTAGGCATTTGAAGGTGTTTACACACGACATCATTAGACATATTTTTTAATTTTTCATTTTCTCATTATTTCCATGTTTAATTTAACACTTCCGTTGTAAAATTAAAGTGTATTCGAGAAGAGCATGAATGAATATAAATAAAGCAGTAATTTATTGAAAAGATATGCTTTTGCATTTTAAATCTAATAAATTATGGTTCTAGAATAAATAGCTTAAGTAAGTAAGTAATAACTTTATGTTCTTTGCGGGGCGAATGTTGAATTCTGCCGAATTCAATTAAATATATTATTATAAAATTGCCTCTTGCATTTTCCTTTAAACAAACTCCGTATCGTCAGATCGTGAAAATCATAGATTTTATTTAGATATTTAGATATTATTTAAAAGAACTCATTCTAGTTTTATGCTTGTTTGCCTCGAATATCTCATTATTCATCTGTCAACAACTCATCTTAAGTAAAATCCTTCGCTTATGAATCTTATGAACATGACAAAGGTTGTGACCCATTTTGCTATGCCTACTAGTTCTTCGTCGCTGTTGGATTTCCTGACGTAGTTTTATATCTAATAGATTTTGCGGGAATTCTTGCCAATCTTTGCTCTCGTCGATAGCTGCAAATGCACCTTGTTATAAAGCATAAGAAGCAATTTTATCCGTCATAAATTTCGGGAAGTTTGCTGCAGGCGTACTTGAGTAGGTTGTAGTTTTCGTAACAGTATATTAAGCGGAAACTATTGTAAGGACCAAAGTCGCACCTTCGTTTTGTTCCACACGCTCTCCCTCTCTAGTTGCTGTACAGTTGCTACAGTAGGCAGTAACCCACAGCGAAGGATCGAATGCGACTCTGGGGAAACAGGAGTAGGTGGCAACGCCACCTGCTGAGACTCAGAAAAGGTCAAGTGGGGAACGCTTTGGTGTTTGTGCTACGACGGTGACGGTCTGATTATCCTGAGTCCATCCGAACGTAGAGGGTTTGTAGGGAAATACTATGTCCGAATTAGTTGACAGAAACACATGACCAAGACGTAGGGACGAGTAGTTTAAGTTACATTCGTTTTATATTGTTTCATTTAATAAATTTATGAATTAGAAATTGCGGATCTTTTATTTAGTTCCGAAGAGGAACACGCGGTTAGGGATAAATTGAACACCTGGGTATACGGCGAGCTAACCCTAAGCATTCAGATAAGCAGTTATTCAATTCCTCACACTATGAACCTAGTTCTGGATTGATTGCTAGTTTGTGTCCTCGATTGTCCTCACAAATATTGGAACATAGTCTTACATTGACATGTGATACTGTTTGTGTGAGTAATTGATGAATATATTTTTAATTTGTTTTTATTTTAATTTATTTAATTAATTATTTGCAGACTTTTTTTTTTGTAAGAATGCTGTTCATTTTGAGGTTTCATCTGTGAACAGAAATAGTTTTCATATATTTCAACGTTCATCTGTTTAGCTTTGCAATAGTCAAAAACGGACTGATGGACGGGCAAAATCTTCTTCCGATTAAGACCATAGGTATATCTAAGTATTAAAAAGGGAATCAAATTTCTTTTTTTGGGTGACCAGTCCTTCATGATATGCTCTATGCCATAGGCACATGATGGTCAGAGCGGATTACAGGAAGAGCAAAAATAAAGATTGTAGAAGAAGAATTCTACAGGTAAGTTTTTCAGAAGGCAGTTAAAGAGTGAACAGCCGCGGTTGTGCCTCATGCATTATGTATATATACATATAGGCAATTTCAAAAGCAACAGTTGAACAACGAGCTGCCCTGGTAACATATCATATACATTATGCTCGAAGGTTGCTCGAAGATGGACTACGCTATATCCTGGGAGAAAAGAAGTGTTTCTGTCAAATTATCATATTTGGGTTCAATCCCAATGCGATAAATGCTACTTCAATCATGATCGCAATTCGGCAGCTTCTATAGTGAATGCTCGATTTCTAAATTCATAACTCTTACCAATCGTTCGTGCAACGAGTCTTTATACACCTGTACGGCACATTCTCTGACTAATTCGTCATTAAATAAAAATTTAAATTCTAAGCTTAACTAAAAACTTTTTCTATTCAATTTTACTATTTATGTTGATTATATATGGATATGTAAAGCCCAAACCGTAATGAATGTGAGGGAAATCAAAATTCCTATATTTATTTCTTTCAGTTCGTTCAGTTAACTAAGGGTCACTTCAATAGACGTTCCAATGCTATTTCTATTATTAGAATTAAAAATACCCCTTGCGTCAATTATGGAATTTTCCTTACTTCGCAACAATTAATTGGCATCATTAGCTTTATTCATACTCTCCTATAAAAAACCCATAATTCTGATAATAACAATATAAAAGTAATAAAAACTAAATGTCTTATAGTATACATACATAGAAGGCAAAGAAAGGTTAAGTTAGAAATTGTTAGAAAAATGTAATTATATAAAGAGTACGCAAGACTAAAATAATACAATGGTGGAGGTGACGAACTTATCCCAATAAATTTGAATTTTGTATTGAATTTGAACTGAGAGGAAAAAAAATTTATCGAAAAATTAAATTAAAGGCATGAGCTGAAAATTGTAAACTCGACCAAAAATTTTTTTAAAAAAATTATAAATTAAAATATTATAAAATATTAGTTTGGGGAAAAAGAAATCCATTATTTTCCAATTCGAAATGTTAAATAAAGTCCTGAAGTTCATATAAGATTGGATGGATTTCTTTTTCCCCAAACTAATATTTTATATTATTTTAATTTATAATTTTTTTTAAAAAATTTTTGGTCAAGATTACGATTTTCAGCTCGTGCTTTTAATTTAATTATTAAGAAAAACATATTAAAAATGTTGTCGTAAAAGACGGTTTCAGTTAACGCGCTCTGAAGTCTGGAAGTCTATTAAGTATATTATATCTGTATATATTATTTTTTATTGAAAATAAATAAAATAAATTTTTAATTAGATTTGTAAGTGTAAAATGAAATTTCGGACAAAAAGAAAATAAAACGTTCATAAAGACGCAATATGTGTTACGTTGCAAGTCTGCAAGCGTTTGCAATGAGAATGGACTAAATTTCAAACGGAAAATATCTTAATTTTCTTGAAAAACTCGATTGCTGGTGTTGTATATAATCATCAAATGCTTCAATTGCGGCTCAAACTTACTTAAATCTAAATAGCCAATGGAAGTGAAGAACATATCAGAAATGAATACCTCGCAATGCCATTTCGCAACGACATTTCGCAAAAACCCTTTCAAACCTTTCAAACCTTTTGCGCTATGCGTGCTATAAACGGTTTCTATCTGTTTGGAAATATTTGGTGGATTTCTGAATCTTCGAAAATTTAACTTTCATGTTGAGAACCCACAGTTTTCGCTATTCTGTCAGCCTCTGTTTGCCCGTAAAAATACCAAAAAGCGATACTTTTCAGATTTTTCTCAAGCAATGTTTGGTGATTTTTTAAGTGCCTTCACCGTCTCTTATTTAAAATGTGAATTAGAAAGATAGATTTAAAAGATTGGTCGGTCAGGTCAGTGATCTTCTCAATTGATGCTTTCTTTGAAACGTATAACGGTAAGCTGATCTGACAACAGTTAAAAAAATCCCATTCTACGTTTTCATTAGTAATAATTTAGAAAAAATTTTTTTTTTCACTCCTCGGTTTTGTAAAGATTACACAAATTCTTAATATGCGTCTTTAAAAGTAAAGTCATCTTTTATATGCAAACTGCAGACGAATTGTTTAACGAAAGTTTAAGCGCATTAGTTATCAGCCGAAGCACTAAAAAAAAAAAAAAAAAAAAAATACCCTGTGTAGGTGCCTTTTGAGTGATAACACACTGATTTGTGACGTCTAACATGCGACCAATTCGCCATTTGTATTCACTTAACGTATATATAAACTTACGTATCTATCTACATGGGAGAGTAGAGTATATAATATAAATTTTATAGGTGTATAGAAGTGTTTATTACGTATACTAAGAATAAGTATAAAAACGAAAGAATGAGTGGGCGAGAATATAATGTTTATCGTTTAAAAAATGCAGGAATATACAAAGAAAGTTAATAAAGAAGAAGCAATAAATGTGGATATATATTATGGATAAAATATAAAAATGTATTCGGTTGTGATAGGATGAACCTTTTGATAACTATTACAATTTGCCTTATATTAGTAATGAATGTCCAATACAAGCGCTTTCAAGATATAAATGATAGGTTTCATCAAAAAATATTTGCGGGTCGTTTAAAAAATGTTAAGACTGTTGAGGGTCAAAGCCTTTCAACCTTAATACTTTACTGATTCTTTTTCTTTTTTTAATAAGTGGCTGTATTTTGTTCGTGCCAGGATAAGTAATAAGTTTCTTCTTAAATACGCGACCCATATTACATTTATGGCTGCGCTGCCCATAGTTTTTTATCATGTAAATTATTATTGTGTATATATAACGTATTAGAAGAAGCATAACAGGATGTACAACGAGAAGGGTGGTAAGGCTTATCCTTCTGTTTAAGAATTGTATATGGATCGCTCGAGATCATTTTCCTTTGGCTTCAGACAAAAAGAAAGCATTAAAAATTTAAAATTTTTCTCCAGAATAACGCTTCGATACGTATAGTTGATGAAGATTCTGCATCAGAATCTCATTCTGCTCATTTCACAAACTTAATGCTATTTTCATATTTAAAATATACTACTGTTGTTGTTCTCATTTAATCTTTGTTTAAACAAATCGATTAATTTTCAGCGTTCTACACAAGGATTCTACAAAGAGAAAACCTGTAATCTAGAAGGGTGCATGGGCACTTGAATCGGTAAAGGTATTAACACACCTTCGAAGCTTTGGGTGTCGCGCTAAATTTTTCTTTCTTTCTTTCTCTAAACTTTTTTCTCACCGTCATCGTATTTAAAGTAAAAAAAAAGTAAGACTAATATTCAAATAAAATTGTGCGAATTTTTTTAAATATCAGAAATATTTTTTTCTAATAATAGGCAGAATTGTGACAGACGTCTGTTTCAAATTTCACATCATAAACGTCATTAATGTTTGAGCTGAGCTTGGTTTGGGTAAGTCACGAAAAGTATTTTTTCCGACTTATCCGACTTATTTACCTTTGGCACTATATTCGTTGGTTCGATTGGTAGGTTGTTTTCAAATTGTATCCATAGATTCATCTCCTATGAGAATATATTTCATTAACGATCGATAGCCAGAAATCATCTTACAGATTTTAATGCAATTTTTCTTTTCAAAGAATTGCTTGTTTTCGATACCATTCAAGATGTGACCAGTTCCACGCTTAAAATATCTTTTAAAATGTTGTTTACTGATCCTTTAATTGTTGTTGGTTTTTGAGTAGCATGTCTTTGATTTGTTTGATGTGACGTTTATCGGTATCGGATTGATGGTAGTCCGAAGCGCTCGCCGTCTTCAACCCATTTTTTTTTTTTTTGCCTTCTTTGAACTGTCTATATACTATTTATAAACATTTCTTTCCGACAAACGCTGCCACATTCCAAATGTTTTTGCGCAAGATATTTCATATTGCAAATAAAATTTTATGCAACTTTTTTGCACAACAAAATCATGCATTTGCAAAAATCGGAACAAAAACGTTTCTTCTGCCGTAGAAAACAAAACGAAGCTGAAACACTAATGACATTTATGATGTGTATGATGATGTGTAGCGCGTGCTGTCAATATAGGAAAAAATTATTTTTGATATTCGATATGCCCTCGCAATTTAAATTGAATGTTGGTTTTACTTTTTGGATAAAGCGTTTTATAAGCGTGTAGGAAATATCGCATAAATGAAAGATCATAATATTAAAAAAAAAACAAAAAAAATAAAAAAATAAAAAAAATAAAAAATTATGCTTAAATACTGTTTAAACGGATAGCGCCAAATACGACAGGCTTCTGCCGGCTTCATAACAACCACTCATTGAAGGCTATGAACTACCATCTAATTCATACAACGAACCAAGCAAGCAGGGAAGCGAATGCGAGTAAATATTTTAAGTCAATTAGTTATATATGTATATTGTATACATTTTATATCGGAGTTTCCAAAACTGAAAGACAAATTTGATGCAGTACCACGTCTTTCGAGGCTGGATGAAATAGGTTAGTTTTTGAACCTTTTTTAAAACTAACACTTGATAATGAAAGTATATTAATTACGACGCTTTTTTTTATCAGTGCGACAATACGTCATCGATAATTTTTCTTCATTGGCCAAAAACTATTGGCGCAATAAAGAATTTTTCTATTTTTTGAGGGCAATGCAACACAAAATAAATGATATGCAAAATTCGTTCTTTTTTTTATTTTATTATGCAAGAAAATTAAGGTCCACTTCAAGAGAAAAATTTTGAATAATTTCTGAAATTCCGATTTTCTTTCTACGAATTGTGTTTTATTTTAAATATCAAGTTAGAATATTTAGTTGCAATATAACATGTCCCTTAATCGCTTTAATATTTTTAATATTAATAAAAAGAAAAGAAACCCAATTAATGCTTAGTATTTGTAGGCGATATGACATTTTAAATAATTTTTATTTATTTATTAGTTTCAGTTTTCTATAACAATTTATATGAAATAAATTATCATTTTATATGCTTCAATAAAAATAAAAACGATTATAAAATCGTACAAATAAATGGAATGAAATATTAAAACAAACAAGAGGTGTTTCTGGATCATTTACAATTGCTTTGCTTGACTATTGTAATAAATTATAAACAATTGCATATTAAAATTTTTTATATATTTATGTATTTAAACTACTACTACTACTACTACTACCAACGTACACCCAAACTACATAAATGTGTATAGTAGCGTCCTATACTTAGTGTTTTATGAAATGGAAAAAAAAAGAAAAAAAAGGGGGAAATATGTTCATGAATTTATTGAAAGTGTTGGTTGTGGCGGCCATTAACATGCAGGTGTTTGTTTATGCAAATTTATTTCTTGTGCACTGAATTATATTTTTATGGTTTTTTTTTTTTTTTTTTTTTTTTTTTTTTTTTTTACTTCTATTTGACTTGCGATGTTGACAATTTATTTACGGTTTTACTAGAAAAACAAACATTTCCAATCGTTGTAACAACATTATCATTAAAATGTTTTATGAAATATTTTACATGCACTTTTAATTGATAAAAACTATAAGCAATCGAAAAAGAAAAAAATTCTTGATATAGAAAATTTGATGAAAAACATGTGTGTAAAATGAAAAATATTTTATTGTCCATATATCAATGAAAGGAATAAAATCGAAAATTTATAGTAACATTTATCCAAAAGAGAGAGAGAGAGAGAGAAAGAGAGTATTTGTTTATAAACTTTAGTGAATGAATGATTACAGACTTGTATTTATTTTAATTATTCTTCTAGCTTCACTAACAAGGGGTGTAAAGATTTTGCTTCGCTACTTGCTGAATTCTGTATCAGTGTACCATTCTGCGTCGCTGTGCAGCCATATTTCCCCCCTTTTTATTCATAGATGCGTCGAATATTGTTGGAATTTACAAAATTGAAAATTCTCAAATAGGCCCACACCGGAAATTTACGTTTGAAAGCAAGTGCTATCAACTAATATTAGATAAATAAAAAGGCTTGAACTGATCCTTTCAATGCCTAACAATGTGTGTTTAACACATTTGATTAACGGATTGCAGAATCTTATTTCCTCTCGTAGCTATAATGTAAATTCCATTTGAAGAATATTTAAAAGGCTTTATATATGGAATAACCATTAAATCAATTTTAGCATTAACATTGAATTCCTTATCTGAATGCCTAGGGTTAGCTCGCCGTATACCCAGGTGTTTAATGTATCCCTAACCGCGTGTTCCTCTTCGGAACTAAATAAAAGCCCCGCAATTTCGAATTCATAGATTTATTAAATGAAGCAATATAAAACGAATGAAACTTAAACTACTCGTCCCTACGTCTTAGTCATGCGTTTCTATCAACTCTACGGACATAGTATTTCCCTCTATACCCTCTACGTTCGGATGGACTCAGAAGAATCAGACAACATGCCACCGTCATCGTCGTAGCATTATCACCAAAAGAGGAAGTGGAACCCTCCAACGTTCCCCACTTGACTTTTTCCAAGTCTCAGCAGGTGGCGTTGCCACCTACTCTTGTTTTCCCAGGGTCGCATTTAACCCTTCGCTATGGATTACTGTCTACTGCAGTAACCACACAGCAACTAGGGAGGGAGAGCGTGTGGACCAAAACGAGGGTGCGACTTTGGTCCTTACAACATGTCTTATCCATATATATAATTATTCGTTTGGTCAAATTTAATACATTTTCATTACAGGAAACAATTTTCTCACTTACTTTAGAGCTAAAAAGTTTTGAGTTCTAAACCTTAAGAGCAAAAATATATTATTCGTAATAGCGGAACTTAATGTAATAGGAGATTATAAGAATAGACTTTAAGCGAAGTTCTGTGGTCGTATTCATAGTTTCAAGAAAACGCTAACCCAACCGCGGAGGAGGCAAATTTGTCTAGGTGTGGACGCATGTGATCTCTAGACAATTTCTATGTAATTTCGTATACATAAATATCCGTAATTGTAAATTTTGATCAGAACATAAATATAAAAAAAAAAAAATAAAATTTTGAAAATATTTTATTGCATCCGCAAAACAGTAGAATAGCATCTAGAATCTATTGCATAAAAAGCGCGAATATGAAGCCGACATACCTGCAATGCATTTAGATTTTGATGGAAACAAGCCAGGAAAGTTTTTTCCGATCATATATACACATAAATATTATTCCATTGAATGTGTAACCGTTGACTGTATATATATAAATCATATTTTTTCTTTTGCTTTACTTTATTGCATTTAATAAGTGCTTCCAAGGACAACCATGCATCCGCGTAAACATGTTTCTGAGCATTAAACTTTGCAAAAATTATTTACTCCTTCGTTAACTTTGTTGCTTAATATCATCACCTTGTCTTCGTGATACACATCTTTTTTAATTACAACAAACTAAGCAATTATTCGCATGCATATGCAGGGAAAAAACACAAGTGTAGATATTTATATGAATATATTACCACATATCACAGAAGTTCACATATTTACTATCAAAGAATAATGTATATTAAGTTTGTTGTTGAGCTTGCTATGATTGAATGCAATGAAATTTGTTATCAGAGGTGTGATGGGGATAACGCAAATTTGACTTAAGTAGCCGAGTTTTTGCCTTAATTTCGTTCGTCTAAGTTTGAAATTTAGGGGAAGCTCTGTACAAATTTTTAATTTAATTTAAATCGTAACTTATCACAGCAAATGTTCCAGGTCCAAGATCAAGATCAAAATATTTAAAAAAAAAAAGGATAGGAATATAGGTTAGATTAAACAAACTTTCTGTGGTGTAGTATTCATTCATTCATTCATGCTGTAATAGATAAATATAAAATCTCCTTAATCCATCAAAGGCTTGTGCTCTGTTAGAATCAAATATAATTTTAACGATACATGTGATTTATGCACTACAACAAAAACAGGAAAAACCACTTTGTCCACTTGTTACAGAGGGACACAGAAACGAGCGGCGCCCAATCCACCACCACAGAAAGCAGCTCTAGAGACTTAGTCGCTCTCTTATTCATCGGAAGTATCAAAAATTTTAATAAGTCAACATGAAGGCCAAGACCAATGTAGCCTGATTACCGCCATATATATGATTTATATACCATTATTACAGAAATTGATTTGTTGTACTCTTTGGTTGCTAGGAATATCGCCATGTCCCTCAGACAGTCTAAGTGCACCTCGCTTAGAAGGGTGTTCATCTTTTTTTAATGAATTTCATATTTCGTAAATAAAAGTTGTGGCACAAAATAAGATAAAAACAAGCACAAGACAAAGACATTTAAGGTAACGCCCCTATATTAATTCAAATCTCCAAAAATTATAATGAAATCTTCGCTTACAGTTTATATAAACTAAACTAAAATCAAATCTAAATTATAACGCTGACTTGACTCGCTGACACGACATGACAATAAAAATAAACAAGTTTTGCTAACACAAGCGCGCAACTACACAACAAGAGCAAGTGTACCGTAATATTATTTTAGAGTATATATGTGTGTACGCTTAAACTTATATATGTATGTATACTCTGTATTTTTTTATATATATATTTTTGATAAAAAAAAAAAAAAAACAATTTTATATCTTTTGAGTGAAATAGTTAAAGTGTCAGATATTTTGACGCATTCAATTAAAGGTTTTATTTCTTGAGCGCTTTTAAATATATAAATATAAATATAAATAAAATGAAACGAAAAGTTAACTCTAAGAAAATGTTTAAAATTTTTTATGTGTGTGGCACAAGTGTTAAAAAATATATTAAAAAAAAAAAAAAAAAAAAAAAAAAAAAAAAAAAAAAAATAATAATAATAAAGTGAAACCTACACAAAATTCTGCTACGTTGTGCTAAAAAGATAAATTTTGTTAAATATATATTTGCTGTAAAAAAAAAAAAGAAGGTTACTATGCAAAGACAATTTGCTGTCGATATGCTCTACACACATACCTATGTGTATATAAATATTTGCATATGCTAATATTTTAGTTTCTAATTTGTAATAAATAACATGAAAAAGGGGTATAGCATATAACTAAATAAAAAAAAAATGTCGCTCCAACCAAAATATTCCGTCTTACAAATTTATGGTTTTTTAAGAGAATTCGAACTATAATTTCCTTTCAGTTACGTAGGTGGGGCGTACCATCTATGTATTTTAGATAAAAATGCCAATATTTTCTTGAAGATTTACAGACAGATTTACTTTAATGTCAAAAATATAGTCGCGCCTGCTCGGCGCATAAAAGGTTTCCTAAATAAGAGCAATGAAGTACTGAACGTCGTTCAAGTCAGAAGAGTTTTCAAAAAATCAAAATTTTCACATTAATTGTATAGTCATTATCATTTAAGATAAACTCTAGTTATATCTACAATGGACTACCAAATATTTTATTTTCTCCGGCAAACACCGGGTCACACTGCCAATCGACTTAAGTGGAATGTTCTACAGCAATTTTATCACAATCAATTCATATAGAAGAACTCGAAGAGAGGAATGACCGGTTTCTTAGCTTTTAAATAGACGTTTGATATAGTTTTTACTTTTCTGATGAAGTATTTTAGGTCTTCAATTTTTGAACTAATCATGCTTTCGGATATTCAGATTATTCGGATATAAGCAGGTGCATTTACACTGAAGCCTCAATTTACATTGATATATTTATTATAGAGAGAAAACGTTAGAATTTATGAAGAAAATAATTAATAAATAAATAAATAGAATTTATGAATAAACAATTAAAATTTATATAATAGAATATATATATATATATATACAATATATATAATAATTAGAATTTATATAATTATAAATAATTAGAATTTATGAAGAAAATATATATTTTCTTAAATATATATTGTGAAAAGAAGTCAATTCTAAACCATGTTTATAAATATTTTTCTTGCGACCAAGAACTGAACATCAAAATTTCCGATTTGAAAACAATACAAAAACAAAGTGTTTTTTTCCTTTTTTTGTTGTATTACAGGTAAATTTGTGGCAATGAAGTAAGTACGTATGTTGTTTTTCAACCTATTGCGGATTGAAGACTACCACTAAGACACAAAAGGGTGAAAATAAATAAGAATAAGACCATAAATGTTTGGTAAGCGCTTCGGTTTTTCGAGTTTGAGTCAGTTATTCTTTTATTCAGTTTTATAATTTTTCAGAAACATTTTAAAACCTTTCTTTTTTTTATTATGAAACGTTAAATTTTTTTACAGAATTTGAAATTAATAGAAAGAAAAGTTTTTCAATTTTTCTAAATTCTTTTTGTTATTTTTTTTATTGTACTTTTTTCTTGTTTAATTAAAGTAACAAATATACATATACGACGAAAATTTACATAATAATATTCTATTGTACAAATTAGCTTTTAAAGTATAATTTAAAAGTGAAACGTTTTGTTGCTAATTTACATAAACAATATATTTAAACATTATCTGTACAATGTTCCTATGTTATTATTTTCTCTACACGCTTTGGAGGGCGTTATGATTTTTTTTTTTTTTTTATAGTTATTTCTAAGTAAATGAATAGAAAAAGCGCGATTGTAGATTTTAATTCAACAAACACAATCCACCCTATTTTAATTTGATTAATTAGAGGAATTAAAGAGAAGCATTGACGAAATTAATTGTTCAATTCAATACGTCAACCGTTTGATTTACGTGAGAAGGGAAATTGTACTGAAAATCAAATGTATTATTCGTTAAAAAAAAAAAAAAAAAAAAAAAAAAAAAAAAAAAAAAAAAAAAAAAACGATTATAGTTATGTAATACATGTGAGACATCTCAGCTCAGAGTAGAGCCGAACTCTATTATGAACATATTCGTTCGTCAGAGTTTCAACGCGGCTATACAAGCTACCAAAAGGGAACATAACAATGACCGAGTAACTGAAATGATCATAATATTGGTTTATGCGTGAGCCAGTGGGCGTGTTAAGCATTGCAAAAAAAAACTGTACATCATATATTAATTCACCATTCGGAGATGAGGCAATTGAGTACCACGTTGGTTGAGAATGAAAGAGAAACAGCTTCGTGAGCATATTTCAAGCAAGCATTTGATATTTCATAGTAATGTAAGGAACAGTCTTGCTTTCTGGCGATCTAGAGAGATATCTCTCAAAATTATATATTGATTCCTGGTCCAACGCTGAAATAAATTGATTTTTATCTTTTACATTCGTTAGCCGTTTAAAATCTGCGACCAACTATGATTTTACTTACTGGGATTCACAAAATATGCATCTAGTCTTTATTATTCATTAAAGTTCTTCTCGCGCGTAATATGCACTCCATTTTAGTCTCTCTTATATTACTTCAATCTCGACGGTTTTCTTATATATTTTTAAAAACTCACTCGGAATCTTTTTTTCTTTTAATTCTCATTATTAACGGATAGATTTCTTTTGGGATTACGCAGTGTAAATATAATACTCGTTTTCCATTATGTAAAGTCACACTACCTGCCTGCTTAGTTTAAAGGAAAGACTAGTCGATTCAAAAAGTTTATGTATCTCTAAGATATATTTTATTTTATTTATTATTTGCCTACAAAGATATAACGATTGAATATACTTCATTTAATCGATGTTGATTCAAATTCATTTAATAAAATTAATCTTTATCACCACTACTGAAGTTTATTATAATCCATACTGACTGCTTATAATAAATTAAGGCAATTACTTTCTGCAATTAGTCAGAAACGAATGACTTTCAAACAAATTGAATTAGAAATGCATTTAAAAATTTTATAAAAACTCATTAAGAAAAATGAATCAACACTAAGTACTAAATTACTAATAACGATAAACATTCAAATAGTTTTAGTGATATAGTTCCTGTAGAGTCATTCACAAGCATATTAAGGAAATGTTTTGTTTTTAAACTGTCTCTGTAAAACCCTACCTAAATCTAATCTAAACCATGGGCGGAGGAGGTATATCGCTTTGCGTTTACAAGCTATAATATGTTCTTATTTTTTTATCAGAAGGTGATCGATATTTTCTGTAACTATTTGACACTCCCAAGATCGCAAAAAACTGAAGTAGAAGATGCACACTTCTTATCTGTAGTCAATAAAGCGGATCAATATGATAAAATAATTTCAAAAACAAGGCCAGAACTTCAATGTAGTTTCATTCGGCAATAGATATATGTGAGAAAGGAATTTGATCGAAATATTTATTAGAATTTTCAATATTAAACATAAGATGGACTTACTTACTTACTTACTTACTTACTATTCTATGATTTACATTTTCGAAATATCGTTTGTTTTTCTAATCAACCTTTCACTCTAAATCATTTGGCATGAAACAAAGGAGTTTATTGGATTCTTAGGGTTTGAAGGTAACTCATTATAAACATATGTTTGGTATTGGTTGTGTCTTAAAATATATATTTTAAACGACAGCTTGTGCTTATATTTCACTCGTTTGTAACGTTTTGTTTTTTTATTTTTCTTTTGTTTCGTATTCCAATCGGGTTTTGCATTTCCATTCTCAAATATAACCACAAACTCAGGCAGAGACAAGCTGTCTGTTAAAAGCGCCCACAAACACTTTTTTTTTTGTTTTTTTCTTGCAGTTATGACTAAAAAAATAGTAAAAAATTAAACTTGTAAGAAAGAAATGAGCAAAAACAAGTTACTGTGCTTGCGTATGCAAAACTTTATATTTAGTGAAGAAAAAAAAAAAAAAAAAAAAAATATTTGAAAAAAGATTTCATTAAATAAATCGTACAAAAATCAAGTAAAAGGAAATAAATTAAATGTGATAGACACATGTTAAATTATGGCCAACACATGTGTGGTGCAAAAAAAAAAAATGTTGTTCATTTTTATTAAGAAAAATATATGTTTTACAGTAATAACAATAACACAACCACGAATACTATATCTAACCACAATTCGAACAAGTTTTTCTGTTAAGTATAAAATGTCATGAATTTGTTGTTGTTATTGTCGGTAATTTTGTTGCTGTTGTTAGAGTGTCACACATACAAATAAATAATAGATTTAATTGCCTTGACTAATATTCCGTATTATATATCACATTAGTTGAATAGATAGATAGATGATGGAGAAACAAACAGCCACAAGACAGTCAGTCAGACAAGTAACATAAAAATAGACAGATTTCTTAAAACTTAATTTGCTTACGTGATATATTTTTATATCCACCACCCAAACCGTTGTTCATAACAAAAATTAGTACGCATAATATATACGTGTGCGCTATGTTCGCCTTTTTGTCTGATTTTGAAACGTTCCTGTTCACAAAATTAAATTTAAAAAATTCTCTAATTTTACACATAAATATTCTCAAGTGATCAAGCGCCCATCAAGCGTAAAAATGACTGCGAAGAAGCTTTCGAAATTACGTCCGTAATATATAAAACATGTGATTTACTGCATGTACCAGTTATTAAACCAGAACTTGCAACAAACATTTGTTAGGTGCATTTCATATTTTTCCTGTGGAAACGGACATTGTCTGCCTCCACAGTGCTTCATGATAGGTAAGCAAGTGCGACCAATAATTGAACGCTTGACTTAAAAATTTAAAAAAAAAAATTTTTTTTAAGAGCATCTATAAAATCAATGAACCCATAACTAGCCAATTTCTTGGTAACACCTTGGAAGGAATGTATTTGACTGAAGATCTACCCCATGGACATTTTTATTTGTTTAATTTTAAATCTATATAGCAAAATATGTTTATACAAAAGATTCTTACTTATAAAACCGATAATAATTTTTATTTAAATATATAATTAAAACGGATCAAGGATACGCTTCTTCTAAGTTGAAAATGCATAGATTCGTTCCATTAAATAGACACTATTAACGATTTTATGAACATCTTATTAAATGCTATCTAAGAGCAAAAGCTATATACGTCCAATAGCGAATTTTAAATTTCATTCAAAATAAAATATTCTGTCAGCTGTAGGCCTTTCAACTAACGAATGAGGACTATTTTTACGGTAAATTGTTGGAAAGCTTTGTTAAATATTTTCATTATATTTTAATAAATGCGACCATTGCAAGTTTGTGCAAGTATCTGCTGAAGATTGTAACCTCTAAAAACTTTAATTAATAATTTCGAAGCAGTCAGAGTTTATAATAAGTAATAAAATATTAAAACTTTAATCTTAGGTAAACCAGAGTAATATATTATCCATTCCAAATTGAAATGAAACTTGATTTACCTTCACAATAAAATATCATATTATTGTCATATAAAAAACTCGGTTTTTTGCGAACTTTCTTATGGGTCTGGGTTAAAGTCAGGCAAACTCCATTATTAAATAATCTACACGTAATTCAAATGAAATTATTCCTCTTCATAATAAAATATTATCCAATTTCTTATATATTATATCACATAGTTATCATATATCACATAGTTATCATATATCAGAAAGTTATCATACATCACATAGTTATCATACATCACAAAGTTATCATATAATGGTCATCTCGTCGATTTTGGCGAGAACTATTTTCCCATGTAACAAGGTTTTCAAAACAGGGCGTTGTATGAATGATTTAATAAAACGTAGATCAATTTTAAGCTCTTCTTAGTTTTGCATGCATTCGCCCAAATTAATATATTCTTACCATTAGTAGTGTGGTAAAGCTATTTAAAATTCTATACGATCGTATATCCAACTGGCTCTAATTTAGGTACAACGTGCTTTCCTTATGTTTCATAATCTAAAATATATTGAGCCTTATAAAGAGGAACTAAACTTGTTAGTCGCGACAATGTTTCTTTCTCGATTCTTTAGATGACTAACCGGTATACATGAACATTAATATCTTAAAACCTCATATTATTTTAACTGTTTAATAATTGCTTCAAATTTTGAATAGCTAAGTTTCGTTCTAGGGTGAATACAATGTTCTTATATTAGGTTGGCGAAAAAAAAATCCATTATTTTTTCGGTAGATGGCTACACTGGTAGATTTCT